>JAOTRJ010000001.1:12743852-12754462 GCA_028564905.1 Leptodoras praelongus | reverse complement strand
AGAGTCTCCGCCCCACCCGGGGATCGAACCCGGGACCTTCTCGCTGTGAGGCGACGGTGCTACCCACCGAGCCACCGATTCTACACAATATCCCGGAATATAATTATTTCGAGAGCGAGCGAGAGGTTGACAGAGACGGAGAGAGGAAGCAACAAACGTAGCGAGAGAGTAACAGAGAACGCTTCCTGATTGGTTTCTCTTTGTGCAAAGTAGACCCATCAGTTTACTCCACGGGCAGGATTTACAGTTGATCTCTCTCTCTCTCTCTCTCTCTCTCTCTCTCCTGCTCTCTCTTTCACTGTCCATTACTTCAGTAAAATATGAGACGCTTCCTGTTGCCGACGGTCGGATAAATGATTGTAAATGACGGGTTGAGTTTAACAGGAGTCATTAGCAATCATTAGCAAAACTAATATTATTTAAACTAGCTGGCTAGCTGCTAATGAGCTACTCTATTCATGTCCTATATGATGAAACAAAGCTCCCTGTAGACTTGCCTAAAGTTGTGACGGAATAAGGAAGTGACTCCATGACTCCAGTTGAATAATATATAATATAATATAACGTAATGTAATGTGATGTAATGTAATATAATATAATATAATATAATGTGATGTCCACAGGGTGGGGCTTGCAGGGTTGAGGGGTGTCAGTCCTAGTTTCTGCAGCGTGGTGGGGTGTCTGAGATGGTGAACTAATCAAGGTCGACAACTCTTGGAGATTTTCAATAAAACTAATACAGTGGCTGAAGTGGATGTGTGAAGTGCACGTGTTCTGACTTAGACCCAGACTGGTGTGACTAGTGTGGCTCTGCTTTCTATATTTAATCCATCAGTACTGAGTCGAGCGTGTGTGTTTGTGTGTGTGTGTGTGTGTGTGTGTGTGTGTGTGCAGCATTAATGACTAGGTCCTAGACCATCAGCTTCCTGTCAGGCAAGAACAAGAATCTAAGGCTACGGTCCATAATAATTAAAAGCGTTCTCAATGCTATTTTTGATACTTTGAATTGAAATGAAGTGACACCCAGTTCACAAGTCATGCTACTTTACTCTTTAATTTTATTGACCTTCAGATAGCAATGGCTACACACACACACACACACACACACACAAACACACAAACACACCCACAAACAAACACATACATTCCTAATTTATTCTACTGCCTTTTTCCCCAACAACGCCACAGCCTAATTGTCTCTGACAGCCTCGCCAAGGCGAATCTAAACAGCTTTTCTCCAGCGCTGCATTCCCCCCCTCTCCTTCTGTACAATTCTAATTAGGCCCAATCGGCCCGAGTGATATTTATCGATTCCCCCATCTCTGTTTGAAGGAGACTTTACCTCCCTGCCCCTGCGCTGCCAGCTAGTCTAACGTTTACCCAAAGCCGTGTGTTACTTTTTAGCATCAGTAAAGTAATTAAGATGGATGCAGGTATGTCTTTGTTCATTCAAATGCAATAAGCTGATGAAACAAAAACGGATGAGAAAGTAATTAAGCTGCATGAATGGGACGAGGAAGGAGTTAGAGGTGTTAAATCTGTGTTGCCATGAACACCGCTTGGAGACGAGTTTCCTCTTCTTGGGGAGCTGAGCGTGACATCGCCACCGATGTGTGTCAGTAATAAAGGCAACACGTTACATAACAGGGTGCTTTTCAGACAAAATACATAATGAAGATCATGCTGCTGGGTTTTACATGCAGAAAAAAGAAGTAAGTGTGACGATCAAAGTCTCCAGAAGAGCTGTGGGAGATTCTCCAAGACGCTCAGTAACACTTAGAAGCTCTTTTTCTTATAAAATAAAACTGCACACATTGTGAAACACCTGGGAGCAACATTTAGAAAAAAGACACACCATATATGGACTTCCTGTAGTTTATTCCTGTTTACTGCACTTTATTTAGCAGTCTTCTCTTCTGGAGACTTTGACTGTCACACTTACTTCTTTTTTTTGGCATGTAAAACCCAGCAGCCTTCATTATCTTCATTATGTTTTCTGTCTGAAGTGCTCTGTTGTGTAACATGTTGCTTTTGTTACTGACACACAAAGACTTTTGTGTAACATGAATTTTTTTTGGAAAAGTAATGTTTGTAATGTTTTTGTACTGACTCAATAATGCAATGTTTGCACTCCTTCCTGAAAACAGTGTTGGCAGTGTGTGTAAGGAGTCATGCAGTACCGCGGTCTGACACTAGGGGGCTAGTGTATATCTCCTGCTAGAAGGGAACGCCCTCTCCCAGAAGCCCCCGGGGCAATTTAGCATAATGAGAGACACCTGTGCCTTGTGTTATTTAAAGAGTGCTTTGTCCCAGTGCTCTGGTCATTTCTCTTGACCATTTTCTCGGTACGTAGCGCTGCGGCGTGAGGTAATCAGTGTCCTCTTTGTAGACTACAGGTAGGACTTTGGTCTGAGGTAATGTTGTAGGGATTCTTATCTTCTCCTCTGCATTTTATTCTGAGCACTAAAATCTCTCTCTCTTTCTTTCTCTTTCTTTCTTTCCTTCCCCTTTCCTGTAAACCATGACGGCCCAACCTTCAAACTCTTTTGTTTGAGACCGTGAGTTCATCTCTCACTTTTGAGCTTTTTCCTCCTCCTGATTTCTGCATTGTCTGTTTAGCTCATTGGTAACTCACAGCCTCTTCATGCTGAGGATCCGGGTTTGATTCCCACTGTCATGGTGTTTGGTAAAAATATTTTTACACAAACATTTCTTTTTTATTTTTCCCCAGGCATTTTCCTGGGGTTTTATATATATATATATATTCCCCCAATTTAAAAATATATATTTATTTAACCCCATCCCTTCCATTTCTCCTTCCTAATCCTGCACTTGGGTCCAGCTGCTCTGTCTCTGCTGTAACTGTTTCTGATCTCAAAGCACTTTTCTTTGTTATGGAACCACTGAATACTTTCAGAAGGAAACCAAGCATTCGCTATCACTTAAAATAATGCTAAATTAGCAATAAAGTAAAGTGACACTACTGGCCTTAATCCTGCCCCCATGATGCATTTCTACTGTTTAAAAAAAAAATCGTATAAATATTTTAATTCATTTACGTCTGAAATATTTAGTATTATGTATACACACTAAATGTGTAGTATTTGAAGCCGTCCTGGATGCTCTGTCGTTTGTTGTTTATTTGGCTTCCTGAGCCCTTCAAAATATGAGCCTGTTGAACTAGTGCTTGATTGGCGTGCCCTCTCTTTGCCCTCTGGATCTGTGGGATTGTAGAGCGTTGGGTTGCATGTACAGCTCGGCGTTCAGAGCAGGGTTTTCCCACTTGACCAGGCGCCCACCCTTTGATCAAAGGCACAGCCGCTAGGCAAGCCTCCAGCGGCAAAGTTTTTCCTCCCGTACTCCGACAAAAAAAAAAATTCTCTTATGTAAATAAACCTGTGGCTACTAAAGCCTTATAGTGAAGCAGCATTTAATAGTACCGCTTTGACTGGATTGGAGTGTAGGCGTGGATTGTGTTCATCCATCAATTTCCTAGCACTTTCTTCCAGATGGAGATGGAGATTGACCTCCACTTGGGTCAGAAGAGACAGACTGACAGGGAGAGATGGAGGAGGAGAGTGTGAGTAGCCACCACTTAGGGTCTTGTCAGTGTAAGATGATGTCCTGTGGAGATAATGGCTGCTTTCTGGTGCCACTTCAGCAACCTGTGTCTAAATCCTCACTGCTAAGCTCATCTGGATCATGGGATGGATCTTTGAACATGTCTCTGATATGAAGACATGAACAGAGACACACGGGCAGCTGATGGAAGGGATAATGTTTGGGCGAGACAGTCAGGTTGTCATGAATCATGCCTCTTGGGACATGACATACTTCCCAGAGTTTTCAATCAGCTTTGGTTATTGGTTATTCAGTTTTCCTTTCTCTCGTTACCCCATTGAGTTTTAATAGCATCTAGTCCTTCATTTGTGCCTTTTGTCTTGTTAATTGTTAAAGCCATGACATGTATACTTATTGATATAAACCTATGTAGATCCTCATACTGTATGCATGACCCAGAAATGTCCCAAAGGGCCGAAAAAGAACTGCCATAACGTATCTTCTTCTTTTGCAAGTCTTCATGTTCATGTGGATTTCTCCCAGGTTTTCCAAAGAAATGCCATCAAATGAACTGACTGTGCGTGCGTGGACCATGTTTTATGGACCATCTTGTCTTCCACAAGGATAGGAATGTCCATTTTAAACCATGTGAGGACATTTTGGTTGTTCCAAATAAGGAAAGTGAGTTTTTTCTTGTTGTACAAAAATAAAAAAATAAGAGCTAAGAAATCATTATTGAGCTTAGGGTTAGGCATAGCATTAATTAGCTGCATTAATAATTATGTAAAGTATAGCAAGACAGTGTGTCTGTGTTTCGGTGTCTGTCTACACAGGTGTCCCACCCAAGGTGTATTCCTGTCCTCTGCCTGATATTCCCGGGACAGGCTCCGGATCCACAGCACCCCCGCCTGAGATAAAACGGCTCCAGAAAGTGAATGAATAAGTTTCTAGGTTCTCATTTCTTGTTTCTCACTGTTCTTGTAATTCTATATGGCTATATCGGATTCTTATAATCTTTTATTAAAGCCCTTCATATCCAACTGTATCCAGTTTTTTGACTGCTTCCATCCGCTGGGGCTTTATAATAGTAACTGTATATCGTTCATTGCATATTAAAATGAATCTTCTGGAATTAGGGCAGCTGCAGCTATTGAGAGAAAGATATATTATTTTAGTCAAAATCTTATTTTTCCTGCTGCAATTTTTGTCCAGACTCGTTGCTGTACCCAAGCTGAAAATAAGACGGATGATGGACTCTCTGAAATCAGCATTCTTTAGGAACATATTCGATGCCTTCCAGTGTCTGAAAACATTTCTCAGAAGCACTATTATTGACAAAACTGCGCCTTGAGCTGGGTTTACACCGAACCATTTTCAGCTCAATCCTGCTCTAGCTGACAACTTCATGTCTCAAAAACAACCGAGATCAGCCGCCATGGGATAAGTCATGGGGCATGTTCGCCATTGGATTGGTCTGCAACAAAGTTTAGGCAGTGTTAAATGTTAGAGATTTTGATGCTACAAAACTCACCAGTAGGATGGTGTAGGATTCTCACAGGATGGTGATTTGTAAACCAAAGTCACTTTAAAGAATGTTTATAATTATGCAAGCCCATTTTTTCCCCCTGCATGAGCCCAGATCATACTGATGAGATGAACAGAATTCAGCCATTTTATTGGGATCATCTCACCCAAGTTATAAGTTCTAATCTCAAAACATTTATGGTACTTATCCAGAGCGACTTGCATTTCTCATTTACACAGCTGAGCAGTTGAGGGTTAAGGGCCTTGCTCAAGGGCCCAGCAGTGGCCATTGGTGGGATTTGAACTCACAACCTTCTGGTCACTAGTCCAGTGTCTTAACCACTTAAACACTTGTTGAATTGTTGTATCCATACGAACGCTAGTTTTGTTTTCGTCATGCTGTTCAGGCACAATTTCAAACCGGCGCTCAGATTTTTTGTGATCACGTCATATCAAAATGCTGCCTGAGAAAATCCTACTTTGAAACATTAATGAGTTTTTGCCTTCAAAAGATTTGGTCTTAATATTAAAATATTAAAACGACGCTCCGGTAAATATCTGCTGGAATACTTCCGACTTTCAAACCGCTTCAATATTTGTAAAAGCTTTAGTAGCTTATTAAGGATGATGATGAATTTCCGAAATAAAAATCTTTTCACGTCGGCTGGAAAGAACACAAAGCTGGTAGTTTCAAAGTTAAACTTCTTAAAGTACTTATGGCAAATATTTGATGGGCGGGAAAAAAAATCCCAGGTTGTGTTCCAAACACGTTTAGTGTTTCAGATTCATCAAACGGGGAGGGAAAAAAAAATCTCTCCATCGCCCGCACCGTCCTTGCCTCCATTTACACATAAGAGCACTAGATGTTCTGATGTGGACGGGCACCTTGAAAAGTCTTCACTAATTGTTGAAGAGCGGCCCGTTTTCCCTGCTCCCTGCAGTACAATGAGGATTAGCGCCACAATTTTCACTTCAAACAATTGACCTCTGACTCAGGCTCAAACCAAGCGGGGATCTGGAGATTCTTTTCATTATGACACCGAGTAAGCTACAGTCCAAACCCTCCAGAGCCCAAACCATTAGCATGCCTTTGAAAACACCAGCACTTTCTTTTTATGACCCCACGTCCATTAAAAGCTTTCAATCCTCACAGAGCTGTATAAGAAAGTTTAAATAACGCACAGGGATACCCCCCCCCCCCCTTACACACATACACACACACACAAAGATTAAATATATAACTTCAATTACCAGTTTTCTACCTTATTTCATTCCACTTCGTTCATTTAGATATCTATTATGATTAGCATCAGTGACAAAGAAAAGTAATAGGCTAATTCTACCTCAAATTACCCTGTGAACTATGAATAACCTCAAACTAGGTCATTCATGCTAACAGCTCAGATTAGCTACAGGATGATGCATTTCCTCAGACTGGGTAGCATATGCTAACAGAAATTAAGCCGACTTATTCAGTGAATGAATAGTGAGTGAATGCTAACATAAATGACCTCTGAATAGCTCTGATTCTAAAGACTACGCATCACCTGCTAGCCTCAGCTTAGCTTGCAAATGTATTGAATATCCAATTAGGTGGCACGTGCTGACAGAAATTACCTCAATATGGTGAGGCAATGCTAAGATAAATGACTGCAGATTAGTTAGCAAATGCTAACATACGGCAGACAGTAAAACCTAACAAAATTACCTCTGAATAATTAGTGAAAGCCAAGATAATTTACCTCCAATGAATTATCAAATGCTAACTTACCTCAGACAGTAAAACCTAACATAAATTACCTCAGAATAATTAGTGAATGCTAAGATAATTAACCTTGATTAATTAGCCATTGCTAACCGCCCCAAGCCTAACATAAATTACCTCAGAATAATTAGTGAAAGCTAAGATAATTAACCTCTGATTAATTAGCAAATGCTGACATATCACAGACTGTAAAACCTAACAAAATTACCTCAGAATAATTAGTGAATGCCAAGATAATTTACCTCCAAATTAATTAGCAAATGCTAACTTACCTCAGACAGTAAAACCTAAGATAAATTACCTCAGAATAATTAGTGAAAGCTAAGATAATTAACCTCTGATTAATTAGCCATTGCTAACCGCCCCAAGACAGTAAAACCTAACATAAATTACCTCAGAATAATTAGTGAAAGCTAAGATAATTTACCTCAGACAGTAAAACCTAACATAAAGTAACCTCAGAATAGTGAGGCAATGCTAAGATAATTTACCTCTGATTATTTAGCAAATGCTAACACACATAAGACAGTAAAACCTAACATAAATGACCTCAGAATAATTAGTGAAAGCTAAGATAATTTACCTCTGATTAATTAGCAAATGCTAATACACCTCAGACAGTAAAGCCTAACTTAAATGACCTCTGAATAGGGAGCAAATGCTAAAATACATTAAAGCAAAGAAGCTATAGAATGAGAAATTACAAGACCACAGAACCTCAAAACACAGACGTATCAGGTTGCCAGGAACAACATACAGGTGGGAACAATCACACTGTCGCCTGTCAGTTACAGCGCTCACCCACGTCCTTAACGCACAGGAGAGTGTTTCTCTGAGTGTTTCTCAATACAAAGTGTGCCAAGTTTGGACTTGTGCACTTAGTAGTACAGACTTGCTAAGTTCAACTCAAGAGTACGAACTCCTGAGGACAGAAGGACACTCTACGGCCATTCTGCAATGGAATAGCAGCGTACTTAACGTACTAGACATCACCATTTAATCGGCGGAGAAAAACCTGAGGTAAATTGTTGACATCTCTGAGCACATTTTCACGTAGCCTAAAGCATACATAAAGCATAACAGAAATTAGGCCTACCTCACGATAACAAGCAAATATTAAACTAAATTACCTCGGAAGACCTAGCGAGTGAGAAATAAGAAAGGCTAGGTCGCACATGCTAACAGAAATGACCTCAGATTAGCTAGCAATGTTAATATTAATTGCGTCAGAATAGCTATAGCTATAAACAGACTAGGCAGGGCATGCTAACAGAAATATGGCCTACCTCAAAATAGCTAATTGTAGCCTAATTGTACTTCAGGTTAGTTAGCAAAAATATATTAATTCAGTAAAATCATTAAACTTTCTCGTAAATTACCTCAGACTAAGTAGCACATGCTGCCCAAAGCCGTTTTAGAGAAATATACTGTATTTTGGAAGTATAAGCCAGAGGATTTGAGCCAATTCTTTTCCCATAGCAACAAATGTAGTCCTCTTCTTTATATTCTGAACTTCTGACACCGTAGAGGACCATACACTTTGTAAATCCCTATTCTAGATTGTAGATATGATTAGCGCCAGCGCTGCCTCTCCATTACTGCCAACTCATTTTAAGAAACCGCACTCCTGAATCCTATGTGTAATGTTCAGGTTTTTTTTTTTTTTTTGTCAGCTGCCTGTCTGCTTGGTTAATGATAATGAACGGGTGTAAAGTACTCATTCAATCAGGAGAGATAGCGATGATGGTGCGGTCCCCCTGTGGAGCGTCCACAGCTGCGTGCTGGCGTCCAGCTGCTTCAGGTGCTACAGCAATCCTGCTTCATTCTCCTTATCACTGTAGGGTGGATCCATCCCTCTCTGAGACAATCAGAATCTTCTAATTAACTAGTTAAAGTTTTACACCGAAAACGGTACGTGTCGAATGCAGACACGGTGAATGAGTGGAATAAGTTCTAAGAGTGACTGGGGGTGGGGTGGGGTAGGAGGAGGTTGGGGGTATGAGTTTCTTACTTTTTACAGTAGTTTCTCATCAGGAATGTTTAGCCTGCTCGCTAGCCGGGTAATGATTGTGGAGCTGATGGTAGTTGAGCAATGGAATTGTAGCTAAAGTTACATTTCTCTTCAGTCTCAGCAGTTTGTGACATTCAGTACGTTTTCTGCTATGCCAAAGCATTCATGACATTTTTATTATCTCTGAAACATGTGTGTTGTACACGGTTATCATCTCTCATGTCCCGAAACACTCCAAGGATCAAACATCAATCCTTTTTAAAGTATATTTCTAAAATAGAAGAAAAAAAAATTCCCACATTTATTTATGAAAAGTGAAAAAGGAGAAAATATGGAGCTCTCACTCAGAAGCAGTGGTGAGTGGGAGGATTACAGAGAGATGATCTAATTACAGACTCGGGTGTATTTCAAAAGTAAAAGATGAGGACTAATAGGCTGTCGGCTCAGGAGTCGGATGCTGCTTTTTCTCATAATGAGATTCCTTAGACGCCCTGGAAAAGAAACGGCAAAACAAGACAGGTCATTCTGTGACAGACAACACTCTTATTCCTTATACCTAACTGACATGTTTTTAATACCAGCAATCTGCTTTTGTATGTTTAAACTACCAATATGTCCATAAAACGTTTAGAAATCAATTCCATTGCCATTTCATTCTGAAATTACAATAAAAAAAAAGAAGGAAAACGGCTTTATAATGGTTTTTTTCATACCCCATACTGAAATAGAGTTAATATCAGTTTTTTTATAAAATAAACTACTGATTTGTCTAGAAATGAAATATTCATTCATACAAATATGAAAAGAAAACAAACACTGGGTTCCGGGGTGGACACTGGGTTCTATTGGGACGACATGCGGTTAGAAAGTAAGCTCTCTGATTAGATAGGAATTCAGGATGCCCTTTCAATTACATCATGCACAGCAGTAAAAGACCTTGCTGTGATTATCGACTCTAATCTCTCTTTGAAACTCAAGTAGATAATACGGCTTGAATAGCCCTTTTCATTTCAGAAATATTGCCAAGATAAGAAATATAATATCACTATCACAATATATGATGTAGAAAAACAAGTTCATGATGTTTTTATTTCTAGGCTGAACTATTGCAGTGCCTTACATTCTGGATGTTCCAGTAGAGTCTTTACTAGAAACCGAAGATATGACTACATCTTCCCTATCTTTTCTACACTACATTTACCCCCAGTAATATTTTGCATTGATTATAAAATACTACTCCTGACCTATAAAGCTCTGAATGTTCTCACGCCACAGTAAGTAAGTGGACTTTTGGCCTCCTATGATCTGCTTTGATCAAAAGTTGCAGGCTCTTTACTGGTATCTAGAACAATGAAGGCTACAGCAGGGGGTCAGATATTTCTCTTACAACGCTCCACAGGTATCTAAAAGTCTACTTATTAGTGTTCGGGACTGAAAATCTATATGTTTATATCTTTATGTAGTCAAGCTTTTTGTTTGTAGTATTTCTCTTTGGTAAGGTTTCAGTAGATTCAGTACAGATGAATCAGGACCCACTCTTTATGGACAGACACACCTTTGATTTAAGAGTGCTGGTTATTTGGATTAAACATATAAAACATACAGTACACTACCTCAGACTATCACAGATTAATATCTATTCTGATTTAAATATGTCTTAGTCATAATATATGTACAGGGGTTAGACAATGAAACTGAAACACCTGTCATTTTAGAGCACAATAATGTATTAGTATGGTGTAGGGCCTC
>JAOTRJ010000001.1:12649881-12664512 GCA_028564905.1 Leptodoras praelongus | reverse complement strand
GGCTGAGTTGCTGTCGTTCCCAATCACTTCCACTTTGTTATAACACCACTGACAGGTGACTGTGGAATATTTAGTAGTGAGGAAATTTCACGACTGGACTTCATCCTATCACGGTACCATGCTGGAATTCACTGAGGTCCTGAGAGTGACCCATTCTTTCACTAATGTGTGTAGAAGCAGTCTGTTTGGGTGGGTGAGTGAATACTTTTGGCAATATAGTGTATAAAGTGTACAGAAGCTGTCTGGCTCCGTCGCTGCTCCTTGACGTTCAGGGGGTTGAATATTTTTACAAGTGGTTGTAGTTGTGTTTGATATTTACATGTTTTGATCAGTTACTTTTTTGTCCACCTCAGAAAAGCAGATGCCGCTGCCTCCCCTTCAGCAGAGTCCAGCAGCTCTGACAGTGAGTCTAAGTGTCTACACACACACATACACACATATACACACATATATACGCCATGCTGCTTCATTCTCTTTCACTACTATAAAGCTTTTCTTATATGGATAGTATAAAGATGTAATATTCTCTTACTGGTTCTGTAATATAGCCAAAGATCACACACACACAATCAAGTACAGACAAACGTGACATGAAACAGGCTGAGATTGGATTTCTCCAGGAGAAATACGAATTACAATCAAGTTTTTTTGTTCATTTTTGTGATACAGTGATGTGTGTTAAATGTTTGTATTTATTTTTAACTGTTTATTTGCTTGTTTATTGTTAAAATGAAAAGCCTACAGCAATTCAGTATGCACATTTAAATACTTTTAATTTTTTAATTAAATCTAACATTATTATTTAATTTTTTTTGCAATTGAAAAGGATTTTATCATATTGTTTATCATGCTATTCTTTTCATTATTTATATACAAAAAAAGTCAGAATCTTTCAAGTCAGAGCTAGGTACAGACATTCTGCTGGCCGTCTAATTTAATGGTTGGCCCAACGTTGGTCCAGTGTCATTTTGTCTGTCGGGCCAACATTGGGCCCACCATTAAATTAGACGACCAGGAGACACCAAGCACCAAACCCCTGTGTCTCTCACTTTCTATACGCACTGGCGGATGTAACCAGCGACGTGCACAGCTGGTGTTGCTACGCATTTTGCATAGGCTCCTGTACCAGTTTTTCTGGTACTTCAGTGTACACCGGAGAGCATTACATTTTCTCTATAAACTCCTTACTGCACCTCAGTAACAGTTTCGGAAACTCTTAGGAGGAAGAACAGCAGAACTGGCCCGCTGAAGGAGGAATATGAATCCATCTCCTCATGTACACGTCTTTGACAGAGAGACACAAAGACAAATGGAGCTATTTTTAGAAGTTATCGGAGAAGAAAACAAGCGTTTTGAGAAGTTGCTAGACTTCCTGCTGTAATTTCCGAGGAAACTGACAGTTATCATGACAAACCTGAGCATTAGGACGTCTGTGTCTCTTATAAAGCAGAGCACAGTCTGAAGGTCACGCCGCTTTTCCTGAATGCATCCGTTTCTGACTAGATTGTATTTATTGCCATAAACGCACACATCTCATAGCCAATATAACGACAAAATCCCGATGATAATCACTGATGTGTTGGTAAACTAGGTCATGCAGCCTACTCATGTGCACGCATGCTGTATGTACACGTGTAAGTATTTCAGTACAGTTATTTGTGTCTCTTTATAGTATTTCCTGTTTTAAAATGAGCTGTTAAAACATAATCAGCAACTAAAATCTGTTCTTCCTTACGCCCTGTTTGTATCCAAATTAATTTTCGTAACTTCTTCTCTAATAATAGTTTTCGTTTCACCTCACTAAATTCATGAATATTTCATGAATTCATGAATATTCACATTTTTTTTTCCTGGCAACGTATTTCCAGCTTTTATCCTTTTTAGATCTGTTACTCCGCTCTATATTTGAGTTTTGTATTGGTGTCGGGGTGAGGCAATACAATCCTACTAGCCGTTTGAGTCTCATTTCACTGCTTCAGCTCACTGACCTTTTGAGCTTCTCCTTTTATGGAGTTTTGTGGGCGTCTCCAAATGCAAATGAGCCGTAGTGTGCCGATTGCACAGTTTTTCCTTTGTAATCCAAAATAACAGTAAATGGTATTAAAATTACAAGTATAAACTGTTTATTAGGAAAGGTGTCAAGTCATTGAACAAAAACATCTGTGTTAATATAATGTTATATATGTTTATCAGCTTTTAGATGACTCTTTTGACAAAACCTTTATTGACAAAGGTAGCAGGATTTTCAGTTATTTACGATATCAGTGTACAGTAAACCTACAATTTCTTAAAGAAAGAGAATGATTTTATATTGACAGTTATTTATTAATGTATTAAAAAAACCAAGTTGACATTTTTTGCCCAACTTTTCTGGTAGTTCATTTAAACTCAGGCTGTTGTAATTGTTATTATTATTATTATATTTTTTACATTTATGTAGGTTTTTTTTTTTCATTTGTTTGATTGCTCTTTTATTTATTTATTTTATTTCTGGTGCTCTTTCTGCCAGTAAATCTTTGTTTTATTACATTATCATGTTTTATTAATTTTATTTAATAATTTTTTTACAGTGTGGTATTCATCAACACATAACCATAAGTATTAAAAAAAAGAGGGGGGGGCTTTTGTATAATAAAAAAAAAAAATTATTATATTTTTATTTAATTTGAACCCCCCAAAAAAATTCACACAACTTAAGACTTTTTTTTTAATACTTTTTTTTTCACTTGTTTAATATTTAATAGTTTCAGTCAACTTCAAATTTAAAAAAAAAATAATAATTTAAGTCTTTTATGTGTTTTCAGTTTACGAATTCTTTTGCCCACATAATAATGGGAAAAAAAGGCAAATGTCCTAGAACACGCATGTTGTAATAATATAGAGCTGTAGACAAGAGTGTTACTGTCACATTCAAGACCAGGGCTGGAGTCCAAAGATAGAAAGACCTGAGATCCTTTTCGAGGCTGAGACTGTACCTTCTCGGCTTCATTTGCACGCCGCACTAATGGTTAGCGATGTTAGAAGCATTAGGAGCAATTCTGAAGAAATCTGTTTTCTACATGGTTTCAGGCTTTGACTCACATTTATTCCAACCACTGACGTGTTTCAGCAGACTTTAGGTTTGTGAAGTTCCTTCAGCAGAACAAAGGAGAGGCAGTGATGGCAGTGTGTGTGTGTGTGTGCATGTGATCAGTATGGTGCTTGCTATTTATGCCACGATGGACCTTTGCCTGAGTGCACATGCGTCCGCGTCTCAAAGCCACATGCCGCCTGTGTTCTGACACTGTGACACTGTGTACTGCAATATGTTATTACTCGCCTTAGAGAGCAAATAAAAAACAAGGTGAGAGATAAAAAAAAAAAAAAAGAAATCAAAGAATAAACAAGAGCAGGGGTGATGGGAAAAAAAATCCCGCTCATGTCTGACATTGCTCTTCAATTCAGAAAAGCTTTTCTCCACACGTTCCTGATGCACTGTTTGATATTCGGTTGATTTCAAATGGCCTTTTTATGCGCCTTGTCCTTAAGCAAACACGTCGTCTTTTTTTCCCCCCGCACACTGAGTACACTCAGTCGCTTCTGTTCTTTTTTGTTGCCCATCTCCTGATAAACATGTGGAGGATTTTCTTCTCTGGATCAGGCCAAAGCGCTTAGCGTCTGCCGTGTGCTGATGCAACCGTGTGAAACAGATATTATGAACTTTTCCCCTCGCTGTTTTTTTCCCTCTATTTTCTCGCTCTTCATAATAATCATTATTAATTTCGCCCTTAGCGCTATGGCACCTTGGAGGTTCGGTGTGATAAATACGTTAGTCACCTTTCACAGTAATGAGTTTGAGTGTAATGCGACATGAATAAGTGTTGGTGTTACTGTATTTTTCTTTTCTCTTCTTAATTACATCAAGGACGTGATTTATGTGCAAATCACAGAGTCTAAAGTCTAAAAACAAATGCATTATTGCTGTTTGGGAACAGCGACGCAGATCCGTCACTGTGCATCCGAATGAGTTTGTGGAATGCAGGTTGAAGGAAATATAATGTACTTAGACTGTAGGAATAAAATAATAAGGACCAGTCACACCAGCAAACCTGACGTTCGGTGCTAATAACTATTCATATGACCTTACTCGTCAGATCTCACTTTTATCTTAAAATACACATCAGCACTCACAACACTGTATCAGTCATCAAGGATTTCAGTCATCCAGATCACTGTCTAATATCAAACAAGGCAGGGTTCATTAAGCTTCATAAGCCTGTCATGACAATTGACTTAAACCTACATAAGCCTACATTCATAACATATTATAACTGCTCATACACGTCTTTGTACATTCATAATGATTATCTGTAAGCATGTTCATAAAGTCTAATAATGCTTTATAATGCTCTAATAATGTGCTAGAAATAATTTGGTACCACATTTTTATGAAGTCTACCTTCATAATGTATTATAACTGCATGTATAATTCTTTGTAAGTTGTACATTTGTAAGGGTTCATTGGGCTTCATAGGGCTTCATAAGCCTGTCATGACAATTGACATAAACCTACATAAGCATTTATTTGTTTCATAATTGCTGGACTTATTTCAATAAGAGTCAGCTGTCACACAGAGTGTCCTACAACATTCTACAAAGCCTATATTCATAACTCATTATAACTGTGTGTTAATTCATTGGAAGCATGTTCATAAACTCTAATAATGCTTTAGAAAGCTATAATGCATATAGCACCTTTTTAGGAAAGCCACATTCATCTGTTTTATTCAATTATAACTGCACATAATTCTTTGTAAGTTCATAATGATTCTCTGTAAGCATGTTCATAAAGTCTTATAATGATTTATAAAGCTCTAATAATGTGCTTGCAATAATTTGGTAATGCATTTTTATGAAGCCTATATTCATAATGTATTATAACTGCATGTATAATTCTTTGTAAGTTTTTTCTTACATTTGTAAGGGTTCATTGGGCTTCATAAGCCTGTCATGACAATTGACATAAACCTACATAAGCATTTATTTGTTTCATAATTGCTGGACTTATTTCAACAAGAGTCAGCTGTCATACAGAGTGTGCTTATATTCATAACTCATTATAACTGTGTGTTAAGTCTTTGGAAGCATGTTCATAAACTCTAATAATGCTTTAGAAAGCTATAATGCCTATAGCACCTTTTTAGGAAGCCCACATTCATTTGTTTTATTCAATTATAACTGTCCTAGTGTCCTACAACTTTCTACAAAGCCTATATTCATAACTCATTATAACTGTGCATTAAATTTTTGTAAGCACATTCATAAACACTAATAATGCTTTATAAAGCTCTACTAATTTGCTAGAAATCATTTGGTACCATATATTTATGAAGCCCACATTCATAACATATTACAACTGTGCATATAATTATGTTCATAAGTTCATAAGGATTCCTTGTAAGCATGTTCATAAACTCTAATAATGCTTTTAAAACTCCAGTAATGTGCTAGACATCATTTGGTAGCATGTTTTTATTTTATAAATAAAATATGCAAATTATAACTTTGCATATAATTCTTTGTAAGGGTTCATTGGACTTCATAAACCTGTCATGACATGTGACATAAACCTACATAAGCATTTATTATTTAATAACTGCTGGACGTATTCCAACAAGAGTCAGCTGTCATACAGAGTGTTCTACATTCTAACAGTGCATATAATTCTTTGTAAGTTCATAACGATTCCTTTTAAGCATGTTTTTACTCTAATAACGCTAATAATGCTTCAAATAGTTATAGCACATTATTACAGTTATATAAAAAAATGCTTGGAAGGAATTAAAGAATATACAATGAATTCTAAGCACAGTTATAATGGTTTATGAATATGGCCTTCATAGAGTTGCCATGAGTAATTTTGTCATATTGGAATAACTGTTATGTCAAGCGACATAAGGCTTTAGAATAATGTCAGACTGCACTTCTGGAATCATGGTAATGATGTGCTAAAACTTGTCAACTTGTCAGGGTGAATGAACTTGTGTGGTTAAAAACATCTAGAGTAAGACCTGCTTTATAACACTGTTATAACTGTAATAATGCGTTATGTACATCTTATGTACGTTATGTACAATATACATCTTGTATCATATACAAGTAACACAGGACATTTACTTTTTAAGTATTTCCACTTTTTGGTAATATGTTTTTTGTATGCTACCTATATGCAATGCTTATGAACTTGTTATGAAGTACCTGTGTATAAAGTCATTAGAAACCTTTCAAATAAAGTGTTTTCAGTTTAGTTTCCACTTTTTCTCACCACAAACATTATAAAAGAAAAACCTCTAGTTCCTATTGACTGTTTTCCAACACAGCGATGTTTTTTTCTATAATCTTATATTCGTAATGGGGTGACTTTTCAGCACAAGTCTAAGTGATGATGAGCCCTTACACCACAGTACCACCACGTGTGACTAGCTGTCTGCGTTCAATACGTTATTATTATGCTAGCTAATATTTGAGGGATTAGGAATAAAGCCGTCATTAGTTAGGCTTGGCTAATGCTTACCCACAATCCTTGGTTAATAATTAACCACCAGTCACTAAAATCAGCATCTTTCTTTGACTTTCATACTTTAAGGAAATTTAAGAGTTTTCTACTGAAGAATCTGAAACTGGGCTTCAACTTCAACTTTTTTTTATGCGGGTTTATTTAGATCAGTACTCCCACTTTAACTTAAATCAAATCTTTGGCTGCTTTTACTACTTAGTTTCATATTTCTTTTTTTTTTTTCCTACCAAAACCTAAAGTATTTATCTAACACAAGCGCCGAGTGTATCTCCAGCTACGCCGAACACTCCATCATTCCGAGCTGACGTGAAGTTAGTCAGCATGGACACTGCAGCGGCTCTCTGGCTGCAGGCGTTTATTGTAACAACGCTGCCGCCACCGCCGTAGAGTTCAGCACCAGCATCCTTTTTACGCCTGCTGTGGGCGTAAACTCCATTAGAGCCTGTACTGGGAAGTCTTTTATCTTTCTCTCCCTGTCTCTGTCGCTCTCACTCTCTCTCTCTCTCTCTCTGTCTGTCTGTCTCTGCCCCTCGCTGTTCTCTCAATCGCTGTTACTTTGTTTTTGTTTTGCTGGCAGAGCAAAGAATGAAGGATCTCCCACTCCTCCTCTGTCTGTCAGGCTTTCGTCCCCTTCTTCAGATTTCTACTCCATAAAACTAAAACAGAGGAAGAAACAACTAAGAAACGAGTGTAACTCTGAGCACACGCCGGTGCATGCTGGGATGCGTAAAGCATCAAATAAAAGAGTCGGGAAACCGCGGTGACGTTTTGCAGATCTTTAGCTGTTCGGTTTGGGTGAGTGTGTGTCCACTGTAGCCTCAGATTCCTGTTCTTCTTTCTTTCTTTTTCTGACTGATGTCATTATTAACATGATATGACAGATGACTTAAGATGTACAAGACCTAATATACGTATATGGATGTATAGTGAAATGCTGCTTCACAAAGATCAACGTATTTTCCTTGATGAGTTGAAAAGATAAACCCGGTTAAGTTGAGCTTTATGGAAGGAGTTTCCAGTGTTAGTAAGTTTTCTGAAGAGGGAGTCTTCACAACAAGCTGCATTTCTTTTTTCCTCATTAATTATTTAATTATATTTTCATTATAAACTAATTATAAACCAAACTAATTTATTTTCTTCTGTTATAAACACTGGTTATAATGCATTTTCTGAACACTTATACATTTTTGTGAAAGGTTTTGTTAAAAAAAAAAAAAAAAAAAAAACACCTTATGAATGCCTTATAAACTGCTATGAATCTCATTATTATACATATAACCTTCACAGAACAGTTATGTTACTAATTTTAACCTAGGGAGCAAAGTGCCTGTTATAAAGACCTCTTTAACACAGCTGAGAATCTTTGTTTCTAAGTGTAGTAAAAAAAAGCACCTTATGAATGCCTTATAAACTGCTATGAATGTCATTATTATACATATAGCCTTCATCGAAAGGGTCACTAATTTTAACCTAGGGAGCAAAGTGCCTGTTATAAAGACCTATTTAACACAGCTGAGTGTCTTTGTTTCTAAGTGTGGTAAAAAAAAAGCACCTTATGAATGCCTTATAAACTGCTATGAATGTCATTATTATACATATAGCCTTCATATAAAGTGTCACTAATTTTAACCTAGGGAGCAAAGTGCCCGTTATAAACACCTCTTTAACACAGCTGAGTGTCTTTGTTTCTAAGTGTAGTAAAAAAAAAAAAGCACCTTATGAATGCCTTATAAACTGCTATGAATGTCATAGTTTCAAAATATTTTAAATGATTTTAATTGTATGATGATTATATATTGGATAATTATTTAATGAAGCGTAACACAATAAAGAAACTGAGGCTGAATTTTTTTTCTTTCTGCTTATTATAAATATATATATTAGACATTTAGTCCATCAACTAGATGTAGATTTTTCATCCAGAAGTTTCCCTGCACCCTTTATTAAACCCAGAGGAAAGTGCTGCCGAAGTCTCGGCGTAACCGTTGGTGATGGGTGCCGGCTCACAGTTAGGTCCAGTAATAACTAATAAGTCAACTTTCATGAAGCTCTCAGCATCACTGAGCTTGTTTGCTAATCCAGCCGAGCCGTGGCAGAAGGGAAGCCCAGGAGAGACGGCGCCTCCTCAGGCTTACCCCCTCTGGCCTCGTGCTGTCTCCACGCAGATGCTGCGAGCTGCCTGAATCGATTTTGAAGCCAGTCTGCACACAGAGTCACGCTAACAAGAGGCTTCACTTAGCAAAACTCGGCACAGGCGGCCAAAAACCGAGGCAAGCGTCTAGCGAGAGGGAGCCGCGCTGCACTCGGGCAGATGGGACGGCAGATACAGGATGAGTAACGTGTTACTGAGGGTTAACCGACTCGAAACAAACCCTTCTGCTGGCCAATTAACTCCACTTCTTCTAAACGGGTATTTAAAATGGTCAGGTATGTTAGCCGCGGGACATTTTTGGGAAAGAGATTCACATCTGTAACGAATTATGAACTTGGTAGAATGCACCGATTGGACTTTAGACACTTATTAGTGAAAATGTATGACACATTATAGCGGTCCTGTTTATGCATTATAAAAACTCCAGAGGTAAAATGTACCAGAAGTAAAAATTATTTATTTGCATGCTTCTTTGTTTGACTATCTATTTGTTTGATGATCTGTCTATCTATCTATCTATCTGTCTATCTATCTATCTATCTATCTATCATTCCATCTATGTAAAGGTATGTATGAATCAAGCACAATAGGGATTATGGTCTATCAGACTCAGAGAGTCAACTCATTTGGCTCTATCTTTCTAAACTTATCTATGTATCTAAACTTATTTATGAATTAAACACAATAGGGATTATGTAAATCAGAGAGTTGACACACACACACACACACACATATATATATATATACTGTTATGTTGCAGACTATAATATATTATATTATACATCAGTATAATATGATGTATATAATATTAAATACGTTGTTATATGCTATATATTATATATAAAATGATCATAGTGCCCCCTTCCACACACTTTATGCCCATTAGAACAGCCTTTATTAAAATAACTGTATTCTACATTAATAATCATTCCTCTAACTCTGTATGCTGTGACTCGCATTTCCTGTCCCATAGCCTTTATAAAATTGTGGAGGTGCTGTTCATTTAATAAAACTTGTAGTCACACTTTACTTAAAGCTCTCTTTACTTAAAACCTTTTATAACATATTATAACCTAATATTACCATATTCATGTTAATAATCCATACTCGAATAGCATAAATAACTTTCAGATCCTTGTTAAAAATGAATCCGGGCAAATCTCATTGTAGCTGTGAATTAATAAAATTAAAGTAAGCCACTATGATATATTGTGAAGTGTTAGGAACACTACTTATAACACATTATAACACAACTATATGCAAACACAATGGTGTAATTATATATATATATATATATATATATATATATATAAGAGTAATTCTAAGAATGGTCTAATTATTTGTACTTAAACATGCCTTATTACTGCACTGTGACACAGTATAACATGTTATAAATGCATTCATAGACCATTGATAGGATGCATCACCTATTTATTGCAGTGTCTAGGGCCATTTTTAAAAATTATTTAATTATATTATAATTATATATTGGATATTATTTAACTAAACATAATGCAATAAACAAGCTAATTTCTTTTCTTCTGTTATAAACACTGGTTATAATGCATTTTCTGAACAATTATACATTTTTGTAAAAGGTTTTGCAAAGAAAAAAAAACACCTTATGATTGATTATAATTATTATAAGCTGCTATGAATGTCATGGGTCATATTATGAATGTTATACATATAGCCTACATAGAAACTGTTACGTATTTTAACCTAGGGAGCAAAGTGCCTGTTATAAACATTAAACTCTTTAACACAGCTGAGTGTCTTTGTTTCTAAGTGTAGTGCTTGACTGATGCAGGCTGTTAAATCTGACTAGAATTTGACCAAATATATTTTCTGTCACATTTTCACTTTGCATCCCTGCGCTGTCAGTATAGATCAGTAAACAGGCCGCATGTTCCACTTGCTCTTTTATTTCTTTATTTTTTTCCCCCATGAACCCTTGGGGATGTGAAGCCTTGCGCGTTCATGACCTTGTGAGGCCTTCACTCTGTCAAAGTCTCCAAAATGTGGAGGAAAGGGAGGACCGTGGGGTTTCAGGCGCCGTTTGGGACTGGCCTGGAGTCTGCTGTGTTTCTGGTTATAATGCTGAATAACACTTGTATCCATAGTTACAACCACAAAGACATATTTAGATATATTCCGGTCTGGATAGCTGTCCTTGGTTGGCTGATGATGTCTACAACCTTTCTGGGTTATTTATTGAGCTGGATGGTGGAATATAAAGAAACAAATGGCAGCAATAAAACGACCACGATGCTGCAGTATGATTGTGAAAAGTTCTGATGAATTAATCTGATTAATTACTAAATTAATTCTTTAGTGTTATCCTAAAGAATTCTATGTAGGTCATGTGTATAATAAATATATATATATATGAATAGATTCATAATGTCTTATGATGCATTAATAAGTTGCTATACTCATTGATATAATTACAGACATTGCAGTTTATAGCCATATTTGTAAGGCACTAGCAGTTCAGAAGTCCAGGCTGAAGAAGTACAACAGGTTTCTGGTGATTTACTTTGACCATATATAAATGCAGAGCAAATGCAAGAGTTGTGAAGTATTTTATTAGGAAAAGCAAGTGTGGAAAAAATGTCTGAGTTTGTTTGGTATTGCTGTTATAATGTGTATAATAAGCACTACTTATAATGCATTTTATAATTAAACATAATGTCTTATAACTCTAATAAAATTATAAATTCTTTTTTTATTAATTATTATTATTATTAAAATTAATTTGTAATTAATTAATTTAATTGTTTTGTTAACTAATTTTAATGTAATTAATTATTTGAATTATTAATTATTTAATTAAAAATAATTATTAAGTAAAATATAAATTTATAATGCATCGTAAAAATAGCTCTAATGCATTTTCGTAAATAATGAAACCAGAGCGTTTGTTGCCTTATGAATGCATTATAACATGGTATGAATGTGTTATAGTTTGGGGCAGTGGTGACTCTGTAGGTCAGGACTCCAGGCTGCTGATAACAGGTTTGAGCGCAGGGACCAGACTTCCACTGCTGGGTCCTTAACTCAAAGCCCTCTGCTGAAGCCAGATGACACTGGGGCTGGAGTGCAGTTCAGCTGCTGCTCCTAAGCCCTGCTAAACAGGAGGGTTGCATTAGGAACTTGATGACTTGTTAACATGCTACATTATACAGTAAGTAGGCTTCATAACATACTATAATAGCGTGTTATGTGTTATGAGCTTCTTCTTCTTTCAGCTTTTCCCTTTATCAGGGGTCGCCACAGTGAGTTAATCTTCTCCACCTCACCCTGCCCTCTACATCTTCTACTCTCACCCCAGCTCCCTGCATATCTTCCTTTACCACATCCATATATCTCCTCTTTGGTCTTCCTCTCCATCTCAGTCTTCCCTCTCACACTTTGTTTCCCAGCTTTCCAACCTGTGTTGTTCCTCTGATGTTCTCGTTCTTAATCCTGTCCATCCTGGTCACTCCTAAAGAGAACCTCACCATCTTAAGTTCAGCCGCCTCCAGCTCTGCTTCCTGTCTCTTTGTCAGTGCTGCTGTCTCTAATCCGTATAACATGGCTGGTCTCACCACTCTTTTAAAAATCTTTCCTTGTGTTATGAGCATAATGCATTATAATGCATTGCGTCACTGAATATCACACTGTTCATTATAATTTCATAGTTGACTATTATTTATACACAATGGCGTAATAGAGCTTATAAACATGCACACATGGCGCACGCTCTACAATGTGAGGGCGAATGACGTGAAATTCAATTTTGCGTATAATTAAATGTAATAAGTTCCTTTAAACGGCCATTTCCTCCTAATTCAAGTGGTCAGCACTAAGCCCATGACGAGCACTGATATTATCATTAGAGTGTGTTTCCAGCACGTCCCCACAGCGCTGCCTGTTCATCGTTATCCACTCATCTTGGCAGGCCACCTCCTCCCTCCCTTTCAATAATATTAGCTAATCGTCGCTTGCCAAGTTAGTTGGCAGATAACGATCAATAACAACTTCGCTGCAGATGGAGCTCTTTTTGAGTGTGTTAATTTCTCCCTGTGCTCTCTACAGGCGAAACACAACATGATTATCAGCGCTACGAACATATTATGTGCTGCTTTAGCGTTTGTGTAATTGTATCTACCTGTTGGTTTTGGGTTTTTTTCTTTTGTAAAGATGAGGTATTGCTTCTGAATAAAACCGGTACAGAATTAAGGGGATATTGTACAAGGACAAGGTACAAAGGTGTGTATATAAAGAAGGTAAAATACAAAAGGCGTATAATGAGGATCTAACGGTGAATGAAAAGGTGTATCAGAAGGTACAGAGTGGGATTAATAATATAAGGAGTAATGAAAGGATTACGTAAGGGAAGTATAATTAGGCTACAAAGATAGGCTGTAAAGATTCATACAAATTGTATACGAATAGGAGAAGGGTATAAAGAAGGGCTCAACAGTATAAGGCATATTCAAAGTGTTATAACCTCATGTTTAAGAGGTCATAATGTCCATACAGAAATAGAAAGTAGTATAAAGGCTATAATCAGGATATAAAAGGGATCAGAATATGATGTACATAAGAATGCAAATGAGTTATATTCAAAGTGTATGGACATGGTATAACAGGTTATAAACTGAATAATACGGGTGTTCAGAAGGTCGTAACATGAGTACAGGGTATAAAGGAGGATACAGGGGCTGTAATGAGAACAAAAAATGATTTATTAAGTAAGATTTAAATGCCAGGCTTATAGAGGTTACAACTGCTATAATGGGAATATAGAGGGTATAAAGGGGGTTATAACGGGTATAATCTGGGTGGTACAGTGTAAAAGGAAAGAGTATGAAATAAGAGAATTGATTAAATGATTATTGAGAGTATATAAACAGTATGATATAAATGTCATTATAGAGATGTTATAAATGGAATAAGTATTGTTATATGAGAGGTTATAATGTGGTACATGGGTATAAAGAAGGATATAAATGCTTTACTAATAAGTAGTTGTAAAGACAGGGTAAAAACTGTTTTTAAAAGTATATAAATATGTCTGCAGAAGGAGGCTATAAAGGGTGTAAGAAGGGTTCATAGGAAGCGTGTAATATGGGCTGCCATATAAAGGTTTAAATACGATACAAAGCATGTAAAATATTTTAGTGTATATGAGGCGTAATAAACACAAGTTGAGTATTAAGGAGTGTATAAAAGGTGTAGGAATGATATAAAGAAGTTATAAAAGGGTATAAAGGGCATATGAAGGATGTATAGCAGGGTTTAATGGGAACATGGAGGGTATAAAGGGTATAACTGGGATGTGAAAGGGGCATTTAAGGTGTATAGGGTGTACAGGGAGAAATGTATAAGAATGGTTTAAAAGCTGAGTATAAAGATTGTAAAGCAGGAATATAAAGGGGTATAAGGAGAAAGCAGAGTGACCTAATGCTGGGAAACGGAGAGTTGAATCCTGGGATATTTGGCTTTCCAATTACGCAGTGACACCGTCTGTCTCCCACCAGGAGAGAAAAGAAGGAGGATTTTACACTTCTGCTGTAGAATAATTGTTTCTCTCAGGGGGATGGTAAGGCCTTGCTGTGGGATAGTACTTTTCTGTCACTCTTTAAGTGATTTTTTTTTTTCTTCTTTTTTTGCTTACATGAAACACAAAAATGTGACTATGTGTGAAAATATGATTTTAAACAGTGTCATGCATCGCAGGCAGCAATGTGTGTGTGCTCTTTCCCTGCTGATCAAAAAGGGTAGTGATTTATCTGGAGTAGTCTATAACAGTTTATATCTGTCAGTAGCAATCTGGAACAGTTTATACCTTTATACCATAACAGTTTATTACAGTCTATAACTGTCTATCTATCTATAAATTCATAATAGTTTGTAAAGATCTATAACTGTGTGT
>JAOTRJ010000001.1:12549457-12562699 GCA_028564905.1 Leptodoras praelongus | reverse complement strand
AGCCCTACGATGGATTAGCGCCCTGTCTAGGGTTGGTTCCTGCCCTTGCGCTCAGAGTTGCCGGCTGGGCCCCGGCTTCCCCGTGACCCCGTAACTGGGAATAAGCGGTACAGAAAATGACTGACTGACTCTCCAGCTGCGGGTGTTACCCCCTGATTGAGTAGTTTCATTCGACTAACCCACCTGTGTTTGTGTAACCACCTGACTGAGTTGTACCTGTGTTAGACACCTGTCCATCCTCAGCACGTCTTTGTACATTTTAAACCCTTTTCTTGGCACTATTTACAGCATTAAAGACAAATTATTCCATCTGTAACTTCCATTTCCATGTGTTATTTCCTGTACCCTTGCATCTTTTTGTCTGCATTCTGGAAAGGAATCAGACAGAATCTGTAAATATGTACAGTAGATAGTTTGTGGTGACATTTGCATTCCATAAACTTTTATATTCTCATGATATTCTGCTCTACTGTGTCCACAAACTCTTGCTTCTTCACGTCTTGATATGCAAATAAAGATTCTCTGAATATGCAAATGATCCCATGACGTCACTCGGGGGACTTCTGGAGACTTTCTGAGACATTGGCAGCTCTGGTCAGGTGTAATCCGTCCCCCAGACAGGATGTGACCACAAATATTAAAGTGTTAAAAGTGTCAAACTCTAACGTTTATTTTCTGTTTGGAGCGAGTGTGTGTGTGTGTGTGTGTGTGTGTGTGTGTTACAGCAGACCGGGTGAAAAGAAGCACACAACAGGAACACGGGCTTGGGTTTTTTTCTTTTCTTTTTTTAGGAGGAGGAGTTTGGAGGCGGGCTTTAAAAATGAGCGACACTCTTTTGTCCAATAAGAGTGCAGTAAATTCTGCGCTGCATTCTCTTGGCCAATGAAAACTCGCCCTGCATTGTGTGTCCAATCAGATTCCGCAGCGGTTAGCTCGCTCCGTTCAGTTCTCAGGTTCAGGCGGGTTTGATTCACTCTTCCTCCCCGCGTCTCTCTGCGTCCTACCTCAGTCCTGTAACACGAGGATTTTTTTTTTTACAGTACTACTTTTATAAAATTATTTTTTCCCCAAGCTAAAATGGCTGATACTGCTGTAGATACTACCACCACCGCTACAGAGATTACCGCAAAGGTAAGTTTAGGGGGGAATTGAACGTCAAAAAAAACCTCAACTTTCCAGTCAGGTGAAGCGGATTTTATTCAGTTTGGTGTGAGATTGGTGGAAAAGCCCAGGAGCGTGTTATAAAACAATGTCCCTGGGAGACAGCAGCTGGAGGGTTTGTGTCCTGAGGCGGCTGTACTGGAGGTCTGTATGCTAGGTTGCTAGTTACACCGTTTCATCACTGGGTACCACGGAAACCCATCAGCGGAGCGTGAGGTACTGTTAGCGGACTAGCTAACGAGCGCGCGAGGCACTTCACTTTTATTAAAGTACAACATTTATTATTGATTATAGTGACAAATTTCAGCTTTTTTAAAAATCTTATTTATTAACAGTTTAATGAAGGCGACTGGTTTTCGTTTTATTAATTTATTTGGCGTTAAATGGCCACCGGCTTCAGTCAGAGGGCTGAGGTAAAAAAAAACGGTCATAACGGATTTTTATTTTAAATTTTGAAATTACATCGCGAGCCTTAGTAAAAGGGCGGGAAATTGTTGTACATTAGAGCGCGCGCGCTCTCTTTCTCATTCGCGCACTGAGCATTGTTCCTTATGGCCACGCGCTGCCCTTTGTCTGGGATTCGGGCACGCGCCATTAAAAGCGCGAGAGCGAGATGCGTTCAGAATCTGCCTCATTCTGATTGGCTGGGAATATCTGACGCCGATTCTGAACAGATGTGCGTTTTTTTTTTGTTGAGCGGAAGAAAGTAAAGGTGATGAAATATAAATGTGTGTGTATATGTAATCTTATATATATTTATATATACATTTGAGACACATTTCCCCCCTGTTTTGCGTGAGCCAGCTCTGCTGCTCATCGTGGGAAGAAGAAATTAAACTTGCAGTCATTAACTAGGTAAAATTAAAGCCAGAAAGCAGAACTGGAAAGGTGTCCGTGAAGTAAAAGAACACCCGACGTGCTACTCGGATGTGCTGTAGTCCTGTAAATGTTTAGGCGACTTTCTAAACTGTTGTATCTGTGGTTATAGGATCTGAAAGAGAAGAAAGAAGTTGTGGAGGAGGTGAAGGAGGACAAGAAGGAGAACGGCGAAGGAGACGCGCCTGCTAATGGAACAGCGGTATGTAAGAGGGGGGATTTCCCAGCAGGCCTTGTGAAGCTTTTGTCGCAGCTCACGGTGCAGGTGTCGGGCGACTCGCAGCAGGCCCACCCTCTGCCCTGCTGCTGTGCAGGTTCTGCTCTTTGTTTAGGTTTGTGAGCTTCCACAGATGTAGCACAGGTGGTATTAGAGTTGTCTCTGTCTGTGTTCCCTGTGTGTATCAGTGCAGTATGAAGGCTCGGTGTCTGTGGAATGTTATTAGTGGACCTCCCACAACACAGTAACTCGTGTACTTGATAACTTTGAACGTGACTCAGACTGAGATGCATCCAAAAAAAAAAAAAAACCTTGTAACTTTTTTTTAAATAATAATTCACAAATGACACTAACAAAAAAAACCAACCCAAAACTCCCCTGACAGACTAACGGTGCGTCTCATGAAGAAACCGACAAAGAGGACAAAGCAGCTGAAGAGCGTAAGTCATTACCGCTTCATGAGTCAGTAGTACGTTGTACATTGTCATTCAATAATTAAAGCAAATTTTGTGTTGTGGAGCAGCTGCAGAGGGGGAGGGTGAAGAGGAGGTGAAGGCTGCTGAAGAGGAAGCAGATGGGCAGGCAGTGAAACGTCCTGCAGAGGAGGAGGTGGGTTTCAAAAAACATGTTTTCCAAAAAAGAAAAAGGAGGAGGGGTGGCGACACATCCAGCAACATCATGACCAGAGTTGGCATCTGTTGTCTTACTAAATCTTTTGTGCCTTTAGGAGTCGACTGAAACAAAGAAACAGAAGACGGAGGAGAACGGCAAGTCCACAGAAGCTGAGGCTGAAGCAACGGCTTAGAGCTTTTCCCTCAGCAGTTCTCTGTTTGGTCAAGCTGACACAGTAGAGTTTGTGCTTCTGTATATTTTCATTCTGTTCTCGGCCTGCCCTGAAGAAATATCCGATTACACTGAAGCCTGTAACATCATGACCCCCTCTTTCTCCCCTTGTTTTGTATGATGTTATTTATTGGTGTAGGAACATGTTAGGGTCCTGTTATTAAAAAAAAAAAAATCAAATCATTTTTTTATGCACAAGTTAAATGTGCAAGCACATATTCTACTGTGGTTCGTTTGACCAGCAGACGTGCACCCGTAAAAAAAAAAAAAATACCGTATCGCCGTATATAATGTACCCTTTGTTTTTATTTTAATTTTTTCCTTCATGTTCGGATGTTTATATGGATGATCATATAATTCAGATTCACTTAAGACCAAAGATAAAAAGTTTTAAGCAGGGGCTAATGGACAACATTTTGATCCTGGTTGTTTTCTGCTGCTAGTAGTTAATCCCTTGCTTTGGCTTATCTATTAACATAACAGATGGTGTCGATGAAAGGGTCTGCTTATTGTGTGAGTTGAGAAGAAAGGTTAACTTTGTCTTTTCCTGGCTAGTTTATGTTAATTAACCCCTCTTAAATCTTAAAGGTTTTTGGTCTTTTGTTTCATATGCATTCCAAAAAGGTTTGTACCTTTTCACGTCCTTGTGTACAGTTTGGGTTTTTTTTAATTATTATTTTATTTTATTATTTTTTTTATTTTTGTATGGGTATGGGCAGTGCAGGATGGAAAACGGTCAACATGCTGGCACTGGTGTTTTGTGTTTCGGTTGCTTTTGACCACTGCTTTGTATATTCTGGTTCAGGCGTATAAATAAAATCACTCGTCTTTTTAAACCCATGTTGTCTCGCTGTTTCTCACCTGATCTCGTTTCCCGGATCTTGACTGTAACCTTGCAGACGTTTCTAATTGGTGGAATTTTAATTAATAGATGTATTTTGCTTTTGCAGACGTTTCCACGAATGAGAGCACCTGCTTCCTGATTTGCTATTGCTCATCCTTATTATTTAATAGTTTTTATTTTAATGCATACTTGGATTAACTGGGGAAAAGAAAGACCTAGAGACAATGTTACGGTTTATTTACATATTCAGGTTGCGTTCAAGTATTTTTCCCCCCTCTCTCTTCTTCCCAATGTTCCCATCAGCTCTGTAAATCCAATAGATGTAAATCGTAGAACAGTTCGACATTTTGTGGTACTTTGCACTGAAAGAGAGCAGTAATTCTACCCCCTGGTGGCATGTGAAGGTATTATACTTTTAGAGTCTTGTGTAGAGTCCACTTTAGTTCCTAATGTGTCTTCCTGATCTGTTGCCTGGTGCCCAAGCCAAAGAAAGAAGAAGAAAAAAAAAAGCCCAAAGCAGATTTGGCTGGCTCGTCTCTTCTGTAGTGGGCGTTCCACCATGTTGGTACAGCTGAGCTGTAGTCACTCACACTCCAGTCTCAACATCCTCTCTGCCTGATAATGACAAGAACCACCGTCATCATTACAACCATCACGCCAGATCACATGGCAGCAGGCGGAAGAGTGTTTAAAAGAAAAAAAAAAACGGCGCAGGCTGGCGTGACATGTTTGACCATCCCAGAGTGTTCTGAGGATGCATGCAGTCAATTCAAACACCGCTCGGCTTAATAGGAAATCAAAAACGCGTATTCATAAATCCATGGTTTATGATTCTTTGCGTCCGACTGGTGGAGTGGTGGAGTTCCGTCTCAGATACATGCACATGGATTAGTGTGACGCTACACTTAGCCTCATGCTAGTGTGAGCTAATGCAAACTAAGGAATTTTGTACACACTTTCTCTGTTTTGCTGTCTCACAGGCAGAAACAGAGACCTGAAGTGACCCTATGTTCACTCAAGCAAGTGACGGAGTCACGTTTTCAGCAACAAGCGAATTTACAATCTGAAATGAATACCTCGGCACGTGTAGAGGGGCTGAACGTGAATCTTAATGCAGATATTATGAAGAAGTATGAAGTTTGGAAGGATTGTAGGTAGCTAGGATTGTTGGTGCCTCCAGTGAATGTACGTGGCTAGTGAAAAGCTGTAGTGTAGCGCATCCCCACCAACTACAAGCGATCGTCACCTGCTAGTGTGAACGCAGGGTGATGCATCAGTGCCGATTCCCATGCACGTTTACACCCGACTGACTTTTATTTTTTTTCTTTTCTTCTGCCATCTTCATGTTCGTAGACAACGAGATATGTGATATGTCAGAGTGTTTTCTGTTTTTATCATTGATTTTATTAAGCGTCTTTGGATTTATAACGTGTCCTGCAGTCAGAAAAAAAAATAAACCAAACCTCAGAATGAACTCGGACGCTCTCACATATCTCCAACATGTTTTCATGATGTTTTGGTTGAACAGAATTGCGAGAGGAAAGGCAGGCTGATGAAATCTGTAATGCATGTAGACGTGTGTGTGTGTGTGTGTGTGTGTGTGGGGCTTACGTGTTAGCTTAGTGTTTCTATACCATAAGACTACAGTAAGTATGCTTACATGGGCAAAGAAAAAAAATCTTTTTTTTTTTTTTGCATAGGTCAATAACCTTAGAACCATAGGCACCTTAGGAAAGATGATTTAGTGCTTAGTGCATCATCATCAGTGTGTCCGCTATGTTTTACGCATTTGTTTATGTTTGATAATAATTTTGCAATGGTTCTGAAGGCAGCAGACGGCTTTAACATGTGTTAAGTGTGAGAGTGTGAAAATGTCAGGTCCCTGATTGATTGCAGGTTTGTGTGTATAAGATTTATATCGTTCATAAAAAGAACAAAGAGTCTGAATCGCCTGCAACGTCCACATCCATTATTTGGGATCTTCCCTAAAAATTCATCCTTCCTGCAGCATATTTTTAAAAACACCTTTTTTTTTAATAGTTTACATTGAATTTTTGTGCAAAGCATTGTCTTTGACCGGTTACTCGTACAAACGTACAGATACCAGTTAAATTATGATGGATATCAGATTAATGGTATATGTGTAGAATAATCTAAATATTAAATATAATCCAAAACCCAGGTGTCTAAAATACAATATAGATGTATGCTGTTCATGTAACCAATTTAATCATCTTATAATGCCAAAATCAGAGAATTAGATATTATTGTTGCGCATGTAAACACACTTAGTGTATAGAAAGGGAACTAAACATGCCTTGGGTAATAGAAAAGTTTACAAAAAGTTTCTTGCATGATGATATCAGTGATTAGTGCTTGAATTGAATTATGAATTACATATGCATGTGTTTGTGTTTACAGGCCTCTAGGAGTGTGTGTGTGTGTGTGTGTGGTGTATTTATATGTGCACCAGTAGTGGTTGGCTCTCACTCTGTGAGCGCTCACCCTCCGGAGGTGGCAGCTGGTACACCACACACAGCGAGGAGTACAGGCAGCCCACAAATGACATGAGGCTCGCAAAGTACATCACGCCCTGAGCCCCGCCCACCAGCGAAGTCAGAGGTCCCATCGCCACTGAGACCAGGATCTGGGCCAGGAAGTACTGGCAGCTGAGAAGAGAGATGTCCACCCCCATGCCCCTCCTGGTGCCGTCCTCGGTGGAGCCGCAGAACTACGACAGAGTGAACAGAAAATGTATTTCTAGTACATTTTATTCAAATGATGCTGTTCAAGTAGATAGTGAAATCTGTCCTGTTTGTACATCATTTAGCAAAATTGTCCGCACTTCATCTGTCTTTAAACATTTAAACAGTAGTGTTCTCTTACCATTAGTAATAACCCTAAACCAGATAGAATATCCGCTCAGCCTCAACAACACTTGCAGTCACCCAACATGAAAGAGATTCATCTCAGAGAGGAAAAGCACGTATTAGTGTGCAGGGCGAGGCTCATTAGAGATTAATGCATGGCTGTATGATGCCCACAAATGCAACCTAAGTGCCATGAAAAAGGGCTGCTGCATTTTTAATATCTTACATTACATGTCTGTGCTGACTGGTCACAGAGAATAATTAGGAATAGTGTTGCTCTGCTGAAGAATCAGTGCTGCATACCCTGTATGAACAAACTATATGTACCCCTGACCATCAGACCCATGTGTGCTGTGTGTTGAACATCCCATTCCAGATTTATTCCTCTCAGTTCCAGTGTAATGCTACAACGCACACACACATTCTATACAACTGTGTGCTTCTAGCTTTGTGGCAACAATTTGAAGAAGAACCTCATATGGGAGTAACGGTCAGGCGTCCACATACTTTTGGATTTGTATTATGATGCGCTGTGCTTTCTTCTTACCTGCGGGCTCTGGTAATATTCACAGAGCAGCGAATAAGGCAGTGTGCAGAGCGAGGAGAACAGGACTCCATAGGTGACGCAAAGAGAGAGCACCACATACAGGTTGGTGGAGAGCGTGGCCAGACCTGTGCCCAAGCCAAATGCCAGGTAGGCGAAGAAATACAGAGAACGCAGAGAGAAGCGTTCCTCCAGCTTCTCCAGGATAGCTGAGGAACACACACACACACACACACACATTCCCAGATAAACAAAAGGAAAATTCACCACGTTGGTGCACTCATGTTCCTGACTACTGACCTGAGTAGAAAGCAGCACTAAATGCGTAGATGCACATGCCCCAGCAGCCCATGCTGACCCCGGCGCTGTAGCGCTTGTAGGCTTCAGACATGTCCGGCGCCTTGGGGTCGCCTCCATACACCACCTCACCCATGAAGTCCGTGTAGAAAAGCAGCATGCCTTCGAAGGACAGCCAGCCTGAAGAACACACACAGTGATGTTTCTGAGTCTCAGTGAATCCTGGTTCAAAGTGTTCACCGCTTGGGCTTACCCAGGAAGTGGTTGGTGCACAGGCTGCGTAGAGCCGGGGGCATCCTGTAGATGGCGATGCAGAGCAGCTTCAGAGACATCTGAGTGTCTGCCACCTCTGTGTTGTCGCTGAGCTTACTGTCATATTGCACCCCGTTTAGGAGGATGTTGGCAACCTGGTGAGGAAAAGTGTATTACTGTATTACTAACATTCCCACTGCAGTGCTTTCATACAGTAAATCCAGCATGATGACGACTTCTGGCTGGTGTTGGAATATATCCTGTTTCATGCATCTCCTATCTGAACGTATATTGTTCAGACTTGTAGTTCAGACTCCTTTCGAACCAAAGCTGACACGTCTGAATGCACCCTTAACATTTATTTATACCTGCAGTCAAATCTGTCTAATCGGAATCAGATTTTCAGCCGTTCTTTTTTTTTTTATTGATGAAGGAATTACATCAAACTGTTCATAAATTTATAGCTACAAATGTATGGCAAACAATTGAATCACTGATGTTCAAGCAGCTATAAACAGTCATTTGCTCAGCAGCCTCTCATTTTCTCTCACTTGAAGCTTAGACAAAACAAGTTGAACTCATTGCCAATGGCAGGGATGCTGCAATTAGCAGGTCTGTCTTCTTGATACTAATTTGTGTGCTAGAAATACCCTTGAAATGTTCTTAAAAAAAATGTGACCCTGATCCTGATTATAACAACTACAAAATCTAATCAGGTCATCTTCTGTCTACAGTGAAAAGCCTATATACATCCTAAAACCTTCAACAACTCATACCTGAGATGTTGTGCTAACAGGAATCTTTGAAGAAAGGTTAAACAAATCTGAAAATGTATAAAAAAAAAAAAAAAGAGAAACCAAAAAGCATGTCAGAAAGCAAGTTACAGCTTAGTTATTCTGTCGTTAGGAACACACTAAAGACTCACCTGTTGGCTGAAGGTAACTGTGCGTCTATGCCCGTTCTCCAGGCCGTTGCTTGGGCCCATCAGCGGCTCGTCCGTTAAGGCCAGACTCTGAGGGCGTTTCAGGATCCCTGAGGTGCTGCTTCCTCGTTTTAATCCGCCACCATCCTGTGGAGCCTCACTGAGCTCAGAGGCTTCATTCAACTCCAGACATTCGCTGGCTTGAGCTTCATCAATAGCCTCTAATCTTTCCGCTTCCTGCAGATCTCCGTTCAGCTGAGATAATTCCCTTTCCTGAGAGTTGACAGCTGGAGACGGTGCCTCGGCCAGCTGTGACACCTGAGCAGGAGGAGTTTCTCCCATATGAAGGCATGGAGTCATGGTCTCTGGCTTTAACGGTTGAGGCATGTGCTGTCCAGTGTAACAGTCAATCAGCACGTTATCAATGTACGACGTTCCCAAGGACGAGGCAAACTCGTTAATGTCTGTCAGAGTGTTGTCTCGGCTGATAAAGCTGCCGTATTTAGGAGTCAGAGGGCTGAAAGGGGAGATGGGGCTGGTGAGACCTGCACAAAGCCTGGCGTCGGCACTACACGAGTGTCCCAAACAATCAGGGTACGTACGGCCAGACAGCTGGTAGCTGTAGAGACCTTCCTCCTCTTCCTCCTCCTGAAGGGCTCCAGAGGATGGAGGAGGAGAAGGTGGCAGAGGTAGGATGGGGCTCTTCAAATGTTTCGAGCTCCTTTTTTCAGACTGCAGAAGAGGACGCTCTGGGATGCTAGTGAGCGTCAGAGCTGTAGTGATTACAAGGGTTATGCTGGTGAAAAGGAAAATGACTCGAAGCTGACCGCCCATCGACTTGCCAAACCCGGTGTGGTCCCAGTTCACCCCGCCCACGATGTAGCCAAATCCACCGCCCAGACCTGCACAGATCAAATGAAAGATTTGCACAGTAGTACACTAAAGCTGAATTATTTTTGAAGGTTTGTCATTTTAGAGTTGCCTGCTGTCAGTGATGTTGCAATGAAAAGCCTTTTGGTCGAAACCCAACTATAATGCAAACGAATCACAGTATTCTGTCCCAAAATACGATCTAAATTCTAGACACCGAACTCCGACCTGCCAGGAGTGCATGGATGTTGAGGCCTCTGTCCTGGTCCTCTGGACTGCACACATCCATCATGTAGGCGTGGCTGGGATTATCCGCTGAGTCAGCGCTGAAGTCCATCAGAACCACTCCACATACAGTCAGCACAATTCCCCACGTGTGATTAACAGCAGTGTCTGCCAACGCTGATCCGATGTCCCGCCCATTTAGCACCAGCGTTAAACCGAGCAGAGCACCTGGCCACACAGAGAGAGGGTTATTCATGAAACAGAGTCTGAATCAATTAAACAGCCAGACAGAGGACAGAGTGGAAAGCTTAAAAGCATATTGATTGGAATTCATGAATAACATCTCTGTGTTCTTTATTCTCCTCCCTAGAACCCCTGTCCTCTACATCCCTGCTCTAACACGAGTATGTGCAGGGCATCAGGCTCTTTTCTGGGACCAAGGCAGGGAACCTGAGCACTGAAGGATAAAAGCAAGGAGACGGCTGGTGTTAACGATATAGTCATCACCAGATTTAGATTAGGGGATGTTTTCAGGTGAGGCTTCAGTTAAGTAGTTTTATCATTGCTGTGGTAAAAGAGGAATAAAACACTCAATGTTGTGATGTTATAGTATATAAAACTATCTGTCTAACTAAACTGTCTATAAAACTATAAACACTGTTATTTATCTTAGATTTAAAAACAAATGCTAATTCTTTACATACTGTATAGAGATTTTTTTTATCACACCTGACCTACAGGTTGTAAGAAAATGATGAAAAAAGTTCTAAATAGTGTTCGAAAATTAAGAATGGGCATTTCCTTGCTGTTCCATATCATCTCAAAGCTCGCCCACCCCTGCTGAGTCACATGGCCTGGCTAACATCCAGTAATGCACAGCATTAGATATAATCTAGAGGGGAAAAGAATGACTAAGTATATTTTCAGGTGATGTCATGGTGCTTACCAATGGCCAAGGCAAAGATAAAAGGCCTCCGACGGCCAAAGCGTGACGTACACCGATCACTCCATGCTCCGAGGATGGGCTGAAGCATGAACCCTGAAAGAATGTGATGTAATGATGAAGGATGTATTTTGAATAAATTTTTTTTTAATGTAGCCCAGTGCTCCTAAGGTACCTAATATGGGGCTGATGAACCACACGAGGCTGTAGAACTGATCAGGTAGACCCATCTGAAGGAGCACGGGTGTAACGTAGGCCGTCTCCATGGCATAGCTGAACTCGATACCGAACAGGATGCAGCCATTGAAGAGGAGCTCAGGAAAAGTGCGGCGTGGAGGCAGATCGCTGAGGTCCAGCTGTTCCAGAGGGCAAGGCGTGTTGGGCGGAGGGGGCGGAGACGGACGGATGAGCTTCCGCCTTTTCGGGTGCCTCTGGAAGCTGTTGGCCCGGTGGCTGAGGTGCCGTGTGGTGGACGTCGGGAAGCTGCATGTTTTGGGAAGGTTCGGCCGCCATGTGTCACCTTGGGACGTCCCAAAGCCGTCTCGCCCCGGGCTGGCTAAGAGCGGGTCGGTGGGCGTGTCCATTCCAGGAGAGGACATCACGCTCTGGAGTTCTCCACACACTTTAAAAAGAAGTATTTTGCTCAGTTGTGAAACATTCTGAGTCTATATACACAGCGGTGTTGAATCCTCGATAATGATTGGCCAGAAATTGTTGATTCATTTCTATATCAGCAGTAGTGGAGCTGTTGCAAAGAGATGTTTAACGTGTATGGAAGGCGTCTCCAGTGTCAGCACTTAGAATTTAAATAAGAGAAGTTGAGCTGTGACTTCAGGACGATTTTTTATGGTTTCTATAAATATATTTTTTTAATTATTATTAACTTATTGAGACAAAAAGACATTAAACATGAAACTTACCTGTTAACAGACAAAAGTTACCTGTTCCCAAATAGCTGTGCTCTAAGAACAATGAAACAGGCTGTTATAGGGCAGTGTCAGGGTGGTGACAGTAACTCTGCCTCACTCTACCACCCCATCGCTGATTATTTTCCTCTAACTGCATGACTGTTTTACTCCTTATGTATTCATCTCAGAAGCATGTGCTGCGGTGATAGTTTTATATAATGGCAATTACCTAAACTTTTATCGCATTATTATTATTATTATTATTGTTATTATTAACACGTTCCTGCAGCGCCTCAGACCGCTATATTTCGCAGCACCTCTGCTGGGACATGTCTGGGACATTTCCACCGCATGCCGACTGTGACATTGAGCTTAACAACCATGTGCATAACGACTTCACCAAAATGAGGAAGTAGAGCACCGCAGAGCAACAACCACCGCAGTGAACACGGGGTTTAAAAGAAAGTGAGGCGCAGAGAAGGACGGCAGTCATTTCTGAAAAAAAAGCACTGATGAGGAGATCCGTGGAATCGGGAGCGCGCATCACTGCAGCCAATGCGCAGCCTGAGCGGGGTGCGCGCACTGCACGTGCTTACTCTCCTCCACGAAAAAACATTAACCTTCTATCCACAGGACGTTTTTTCTTTCATCTTCATTGGCTTCAAACTCAAGATTTCAGTGCTACATATTTATGTTTATATTTCTTATTATTTTTTTATGTTGTACTAAGACACATATAAGAGCATCCAGGTCACCGCATCACGCCGTTAGCGGCAGTGTTGTGCGTTAGCCAAGAGTCCTTGAAAATATCTAACATATCTGATCAGAATGAGCCTCTGATGAAAGAGACTTGGGTCTGAAGGTGAGGGATAAACAATAGGATGAACTGCACTCTTCACTACCAAGACACAGAATGATAAAGCATTAATACCCTTAATAACCGGTTACCTTTCCGGGGTTTGTGTTCATGTCCTCAGCGCAGACTCGCATGCCGGACTGAGCGCCTCATTTTATTTCCTCTGTCTGCTTCCTTTGTCTTATCTTTGGTGCAGGCATTGCTCGGGTTCTCTCTCTCTCTCTCTCTCTCTCTCTCTCTCTCTCTCTCAACCTTCTCCGGTCCTCCCCACCTCCGTTTCCCGGCTATCCCCATCTAGAGAGTGGCGTCACATTCAGACCCCGCCCACCCAAAGCTGCAGCATCAGCACCAGTTTGTGTTACTGTAAAGGCAAGAGCACTGCGCCACCTGTCTTCCTGTTCAGGGATCTATCTATCTATCTATCTATCTATCTATCTATCTATCTGTCTGTCTGTCTGTCTGTCTGTCTGTCTGTCATTCGATTAATCCATATATCTATCTTTCTATCTACCCTTCTGTCTGTTTTCTGTCCATCTGCCCATCTATCTATCTATCTATCTATCTATCTATCTATCTATCTATCTATCTATCTATCTATCTATCTATCTATCTAT
>JAOTRJ010000001.1:12344356-12354701 GCA_028564905.1 Leptodoras praelongus | reverse complement strand
AAGTGCTTAAAATAGAAACATTCATGTCCTTAAATAGATTTAAAGCTACCTTAAAGGATGTAATGATGGAGACTTGTGCTTGTTTTTATTTTATTTTATTATTATTATTATTATTATTATTATTATTATTATTATTATCTTTTTTTATTGTGTTGTATTTATTACATTGTACATGTTTAATTATTTAATTATTTAAATGTAAATCGTTTAAGACATTGCTAATTTTTATTCTGTGGTTTGGCTGCTACCTTGGCCAGGTCTCTCTTGTAAAAGAGATTTTTAATCTCAATGTGACTTCCTGCTTAAAGAAAGGTTTAAATAAAAAAAATAAATGTTTTAAAACCCATTTACGGTACATATGCATGTCTTATATAGAAAATTAATCAACACCTGACCAATCAGAATTCAATAACGCTGTTGTAGAACTGCATTTTAATTATTATTAGTTATAATATATAGTTAATAATATAGTTATAATTATTATTAATTATTAAGATTTTAGGCTTTTCTGATTATTTTATATGATTAAAAAATAAATACATTTACTGAAAATTTCTCTTTACGTCTTCATGTAGGGGTCATCTCAGAAACATCTTTGCATGAAGTTTTCTCTATGAGACTAAGCTAATTCCCAAACTTTAACTGAATAAATATAATCTGACCATTTAATACTTTGTACAAACTTCCTTTGCCAATAAAACAGCACTTAGTCTTCTCCTATAACATCCTAAAAGGATGGAGAACACAGAGCAGGGAATTTGAGACCATTCCTCTGTACAGAATCTCTCCAGATGGTGAACTTCGCATAACCCATTTTACTCATCTTTACCAGGGGTGCCAATTATTGTGGAGGAGATTGTATATGCATTTTACACTCGCCACACTCACACGGTGAAAAGGGTTTTCAAAATACATAATATATTAATAGACTACTTTGTACAAATATTAGGACTTTGCAAAAACAACTCATGTTTAAATATACAGTATGTTATAAAAATTGGAGATTAGTGGAACAGATTTGAATTTTAATGCTTTGTTAACGCACTTGGAGGCAAGAGCTATCTACCCACTTCTGCATACACGAGCTCACAGGTTCACGTGATTGGCTAGCGTCACTGTGATGAGAACGCCCCTTCCATTTAGAAAGCATGGCCAACTTTGCTGATCTCTGGACGGTAGTACTTCCTGTTTGTGACGGCGGTGAGTTCGTACCTGAGTTTGTGCTGCACTAGGGCTGCAGCTGCAGCGGCGTGAGAGTGCGAGTTGGGTCGGCCCAACTCCTTGTAGCTGCGATAGTATTGCTGGATTAGCAAGGCTGCCCGACGACTTTGCTGGAACTTCTTCTGCTCGTAGTAGCTGCGAAATTTACTCTGGATTAGGATGGCGGCCAGCGTCATCTTCTTATAAAGTGCATACTGCCGAAGGAATAAACACGAGTGTGAACGTACAAACTTACACACTTTTGCAATCTTTTGCATCTCACCATTTCTCCTGTCACATGTAGGATTATGCCCTACGGAAAATAGCCATATTACCTTCAAGGCTATCCACGTCAGCTTGTGGAAGAAAGAGGAAGGAGATGAAGGTATACCAAATGCACTGCTACTACTAAAAGGAGTAAAGGCGGTGTACAGGACGACGTCTCCTAGCTTGTCAGCTTACCTGTTTGTACTTTTTATAACAGCGCTGAATGACAGCAGCTGCCAGATCCTGCTGCTCTCTGAGTGGACGCCCCTGTAGGAGGGAGGGAATAAGGGAAGAGGCAAACAGAGGAAGAGAGGAAAGGAGAGGGGACATGTTAGTATGCACAGCGGGCCTGCGAGTGCATGACCACGGAGATGGCATTTGATTCCACTGGCTGGGAACTCCACTTAGAGTGTCTGTAAAGTACCTGAAACTCTGTGACATCCACTAGAGATGTAAGGTCAGTATGTTATAGACTTGGGAATGGGACACACATAACACAAACTGTATATATATATATATATAGAGAGAGAGCAATGCAGTCATTTCCTGTAGCCAGGCCATGCTTAGCTCAAGCAAGACTCCTCATGCTTAACCGCAATGCCTTTTAAGCACAAATCCAAACACAAACCATCTTGTCACCTTTAAACCCCACAAACCTGAGAGATCTGGTTTATATCTTGGGTTTACCTTACAACACCACACGATACAGCACAATGACTGAAACCAGGCCACAATGAACACCAAAAAAGGGGGGAACACTATGACAGCCTACATGAGCAGGGATTATCCCTGGATCCGGATGGGCCCTACCTTATACTTGCGGAAGGTGCTCTGGACTTGGCGCGCTGCCTCGTACAGCTCTCTCTGCTCGTGGTCGGACAGGGCCAGCTGGGTTAAATCCCGCTCTTTTTTGCTGTGAGAGACATTAAGAAATGCACTCCAGTCTGCTGGAGATGGAAGTCCAAGTTTCCCCAACGGACCTTCAGACTCCTGGTGGCTGCCAGCGTGGGCACCACCCAGTCCTGTGGAGCATGCCACCGGTTTGCTGTACAAGAACCTGGAAAAATAATTTATGCTTGAATTTAAAATGACGACACATGGCATATGTTGCATCTGTTACAGTGCAATCGCAGTATGAGGGTATATTACCTTTCAGCATCTCCAAGGTAAGTAGCTAACCAGCTCATAGTGCTATTGACCTCAACACTATCCAGAGGTGCTGACTCTGTGGCCACGAAGTTTTCACTCTTGATGCGATCAGGCGTTGCTTCGATGATGTGCTCGGCCAGAGTCATCATATTCAACTGAAACATGGAGGAACTTAGTCATTAACATTTACATTACATTTACATTTACAGCATTTGGCAGACACCCTTATCCAGAGTGACTTACATTTACAACTGAGCAGTTGAGGGTTAAGGGCCTTGCTCAGGGGCCCAACAGGGGCAGCTTGGTGGTGCTGGGGCTTGAACCCCTAACCTTCTATTCAGTAACCCATCACTTTAACCACTGAGCCACCTCTGCCCATTAACTCATTGCCTGTATCAAATCTACTACTAGAACTATCTCAGGAATATGATATCTAAGGAACAAAACACACTGTGTCCTACCACTACAGGAAAATAATCAACAGTGAGGTAGAGTTACTGCTGCCACACAGAAGTTCCTATGACCGCATGTCCGGAAGAGTTTCACTCCTTTATACCATAGCGAACAATTATGAGCTTTTCTTAATTAAAAAAAACATCTGTTATCTAATGTCTGTGAAACAATATAGATCCTGTTGTCTCTTTTTCTTTCTCAGAAAAACTCCTCCGTCCTGCAGATGTTGTAAAACATAAAAGTTTTTTGACTATTACAAAGTGCTGACTCTGGCTACTCCTTCCATAAACATGAAATAAATATCTCCTTACAGAATGCTTCAGAATATCAATGACGTTATTAATCTGTTTATGTAGAGCGTTCTCCATGCAAGTTCCTGTGAATGAGCTGTTACTATAGAAATGATAGCCTATTAGAAGGAGCGAGTTAACGTAAGCCTGTAATTTGTAGCTGCACAACTGGCAGAGCTGCTGTTATAGGAAATTAATCAACACCTTCCGACTACATTAGAAGACCAAGGCTGTGGATTTAGATTGAAGTCAGGGTGAGCGAGATAACTCATTCTGGTTTTGATAGTGATGTGCATTTCCGTACCTGCAGATCCCCTGTGTTCTCCAGATCCTCTTGACCCAGCAGAAGCTCGGAGACCGATCCTGCACCGGATGCTTCACGTAGCCTCAGGCGGTTTGCCAACCTTTCTTTAGCAAGTCCTCCAATCGGCCCTCTGCGTCCTGCGGTCTGTCTGCCGCTCCATCTCCCGCCTCCGCAAGCCGAGCCCAGCTTTGTCTGAGACTTTTCTCCTTTTCCTGACTCTCTGTCCATCGTTCCTGCTCTGCCTGCTTTAGAAGGGCATGTTTTAGTCTTGTGGACTTGCTCTCCTAAACCGAGAGGAGTAGAACTGGGCTTGTTTGGCCTTGCTTGGTGGATGTCAGGATTGGGTTTGTGTTTCTTAGTTAACGGGGCATCGGCTTGGCTTTCGTTGTTGTAGAAACTTGAAGATTCAGACCTGGGTCTCCTCAAGTCTGCAAGGATGTAAAACAACAGTGGAATCAGACTAGCTATCGTTTGTATGTACAGTGTAATCACGTTTTAGATTACACAACGTTTATTGGGATGTTTAGCACCACTGGTCTCCTCACCTTGGTTTGAGCTTTGAGCAGAGCTAGTGACGCTGCTTCCTCTTATTCCAGAAGCAGTCTCACTTCCCCAAACGTTCATCCAGCCCTCCGCGGAGGAGCTTTCCGAGGATGAGGAGAAGGTTATATTGGCAGCGGGTGTCTGCTGCTGCTGTTCTTCCCTCTGAAGATTTTCCAGACACTCCGCCAGCTTGGTGTGGCCCCGGGATCGGGCTGTGGCCAACGGTAAGCGTCCGAGAGAATCAGGGATCGCCAGGGCACGCCGATCCCACTTGTACAAAACCACCGCTGCGTCCGTGTGACCCAAAGCACAAGCCCACATCTAGAAAAGATATCCAGGTAAGACAAAGCATTTACTTTAATAATAATAATAATAATAATAAAAAAAAGACAGACACTGAAAACTCACCAACGGGGTGCAGGAGAAGTGGTCGACGTTTAAAGGATCCACCTCTAACTCCAGGTCAATGCTGTCTGCATGCTTAGTGCTGTGGGAAAATAATAACGTGAACACTAGCACCATGCATTAGAGCTATGATGTGATATTAAAGTATACACTCACCGCCACTTAATGAGGGTCTGGATCAGGTTTGCGTAACCCTGGGCAGCTGCCAGGTGGAGCAGGGTCATACCCCGGAAAGTTTTGGAGTGGATTAAGTGCTTGGATTTTGCCCAGCAGGCGCGGTTCATCATCTTTTCACACACCACCACCACACGACTCTCAAAGGAGCTTCCAGCTTGCCCCTGACTCTGACCCTGACTCTGACCTGGAGAGGGCTGATAGGACACCACATCCGACATACATTACTATATCATCTGCCTTACATTTAACGTTAAGCTTAATAAGACGGCAGCTTGAAAACAACAATTGTACAAGTTTATTATCCATTTACATACAGCGAGCTTACTATAGAAGCAATAATGTACAGATTTAGCCTAATAAATGTGACAAGAGAATAGAAATCAATTCTGACCAATCAGATTTGAGAATTCAGCAGTGCTGTAGGTAAGAAACTGATCAATAATTGATGACAGGGTGAGGATACACACCTGTGTTTGGTCAGCATTGCCTCTTCCTTCTCCTCCTCCCCCTGTTACTCCACTTTCAGGCGTTCCACCGCTGCCTTGCTGCTGCTGCTGCTGCTGGCTGGACATCTCAGCCATCCTGCGCTCCATCTGCTCCAGGCGCTCCAGGATCGACATTCTGAATTGGTTGTCTGTGGAACAGACAGGACCGGAGTCGATTAGTGTTCACGCTGTGTTAAAAAGAAGAGTGTTTGTGTGACCCATCGATAGAGTTCTGAGCCAGTGGATGAACCACGGATGCATTCCTAATTGCAGTCACAGCTGGGAAACAAATAAGGCTTTGGGCTTGATAAATATTTCTTTAGAGACATTTTTTAAAATTGATCTGAAGGCTGAAATGGAGGTGTAGGGTGGACACAAGCTTTGTTTAATGGATAGGAAGTGTGAAGGAAACACAATAATATGTACATGTGTGTGTGTGTGTGTGTGTGTGTATATCTGCACATTTCCACCCTATCAACAGGCGGAGAGAGAGCAGCTCTGTGTTAGCTGTAGCAGCTACAGCGTGCCTTTGTTCGAACAGTGCTGCAGTGTTGGTGCAGTGCAGATGATGTCATCTCCACCTGCTGTTCGTTCACTCTCCCTCCCTTCTCCCTCTCTCTCTCTCTCACTCTCTTCCTCTCTGTCCACTCTGAGTGACTCAGAATGCGGTGCACGTACGCCAAAAACAGGTTGGAGGAGGAGGAGGAGATGGGGGAGGGACAGGAGGGACTGAACGACACTACAACAATACCTCGACATAATCAACACTCAGCCCTTCCCTTTTACGCCACCTCCCACAGCCCGGAGACAGCGAATCAGACGAGGGCAGAAACCCTCGACCGGGATACTAAACGCTGTGAGCTTTGTGGCACGGCTCAAATCGGCAAAGGGCAGCGCTTCGGTACAGACGAACTGCAGATGAACTACGATCTGAACTCTATGGTCTAAAAATATTATCACAGCCAGATTAAACACACAGGATAACAACGCTGTGCAAAAGTGCAGGCTTAGTAATCAGTGCATCATTTTCAAGAGAATTAACATTATTTGTTATTCCTGATTAAAGCAAATTTTATAAGCTTCCCTTAATAACTGTCCTAAGTGTTTCATTTGCATCACATGTGTCTTTTCAATGCTGTTTATACATACACACACACACACAAACAATTGTTAACACTGAGTACATGTGACACTATTTACCTATTCAGATATCTAAATATCAAGATCAGACACATTGGCATTCAAATGCAAATAAATTCATCGTACAACACAAATAAATCTAAACCTAAAAATACTGAGGCAAAAAAAACCAAAACAACAACAACAGAACAGCAAGTTCACAGCGTTACCCTCTTTATCGGTTTGTTGCATCAGAGATCAGAGCAGGAAGTCCACCGGGCCGTGCGGTCCAACTGGTCAGTCGGATCTCGTGTGCCTTGCATTAGTCCACCTTGTGATGGAGACGCTAAAGCTGCTGTTGCCAGGCTCTCTGTGTATTTCACTCTAATATACCCTGCTGCAGAGCCCAGTTTCTCTGTTTCATCACGATGTTGCATCATGCTCTAAAGTGGGGGATCTTGCACCATTTCTTCGTCCTAAACTCTACTGAGGCGCTCGCACACTTGTTGCTGTTCGGCACTCTGCTTGTGTTGAGGAAATGCACCCGGGTGTTTGATTACTGATTTAATCCACAGATGAGTCACGTATAGCACGTCTGGCATGTAAGATTATTTACTCGAGCACTCGAGGAAAAGGTGTGGAAAAAAAAAAAATTCTTAGAAACCTGAAATTCTGAACTGCCCACAAAATGTGTACTAGGAAATAAAAACCACAAAATCACACAGCCTAAGTACATATTTAACAGGGTTGAGTGTCATGATTACATGTTCTAATCTGACTTGACTTAGAGTTGTGAATGCATAGTGATTGTGTCAGCTGGGATAACAGGTCCTAATGCTGTGGGTGTTGGTGGATTAGAACCCCAGATAGGTGCTTGTGGTCTTAGAGACATTGGGAGGTGAAATGGATTTAGTATAATACCATTATCTCTGTGAACACAATCCGAGCACTGATTATGTGTGCTAAGTCTGCGCTGAGTCCATCCTCCAGACAAAATACTGCATGCAGGACACAAGGCTGGACAACAATGCCTTTCATCCACGCCGTTCTTCTTTACAACAAGAACGATTCTTTAAGAAATGAACACCCAGATCTCACTGAGTTACACTGGTGAGTGTGAGCTTGGACAGCTGAAACCACTGTAATGTGATTTCTTTTTTGTTTTCTCCAAACACTGTTTTGCAATGATCCTGTTTATCATGGGGACTTTTCAGATACAAAGGTTTCATTTCAGATACAAAGGTAACGTATCAGTGTTCAGATTCAGTCCAAATAAATCGCACAACGCGCTCCAGTTTCCAGAAACACTCACTTCACTGTGCATCATTTATAAGAACGATGTCTGTTTTGGAAAGGACGGTGGTGGAACACGTTGCTTCCTGCTTCTCCGGGATCATGCAGGTCCAGAATCTTTTAGTGTAGAGGTAAAAGTGGAGGCTTTTTTCCTTGACAAGCTGACATGCTGTCTGGGTTTAGTGTTGTCTTTGAGCTGAGACAGTTTGACAGATAAGTTCGGAATACAGATCCGCTCTAACGTGAGAGGCCAGACAGAAGCTTTAATAACAAATCCGAGCAGGAAATCTCATCAGCGTGGAACGGGAAACTTTGAACTTTCACAGTAAGGCTGGATTAGAGCGACCCACATCCAACTTCTCAGAAAGGCACGAGTTATTTTATACAGGGTTTACTCTGACAGCTCAACAAGTGAATGATCTTTATTTAAACCACTGATGATAAATTCTAAACATCAGAACAACATTTACATTTCTAGAGGTCTTGATGTAGTAAAGACACTTTTAGCCTAAAAGCTAGAGTGCAGACAGTCCTTTAGCCTATAGCCTATACTTCCAGTGTCTGAAAAAATGATCTATGTTATAAGACCCAGGAACTAAAACATCTGTATTCTGTCAGCGCAGTCATAAGCGTTTACAATGTGTGAGAATGACGAGTTCCACGTCCACCTGAGGATCAATGACAGAAAAAAAACCTGTCTGTCCTCCACATTTTAAATAAACTTGTGCAAGAATTCAGGTAAGTTATATTTCCACAGATCCCTGTACACCCAAGCGTGCGTATTTGTGCCATGCACAGCCGGCTGCATTACTCACGTGTGGAACCCTGGCACACGTTATTACAACATGAGTTACTACAGGGAGTGAAAGCAGAGCTTCTAAATGCACACCTAAAAGGAACCAATGAGCAGTTAAGTAACAGCATGCTTTAGGACTTATGAGGCTGAACGCACTGATGTTAAACTTTAGATGGCATTAAAAACAGAAAAGAAAAGCGCAGCCGCAAAAAAAACAAATATACATGTTAAAACAATTAAGAAATAATAATAATAATAACAATAATAACAGTTCTGTACTAACCGGAAGGCTTCGTGGTGCTCCCTGTCACTCACAGATGCTTCTCTCCTGCGCTTTGACACAGAGCAGCTCACCAACAGACCCAACAACAATAGAACAAAGTGGAAGTGAGGGGAGTGGAGAGGAAGATAAAGACCCTCCTCCTCCTCCTCCTCCATCCTCCTCTATCCCCCCCTCCTCCTCCTCCTCTTCCATCCCTCCGCTTGGCGCTTAAACACAAAAGCGCGAAGCCAACCATAGTCTTTTCAGTGTATAATGAACCCTTATACTCTCACACCGTTTATTTATTTTTTATTATAAGAGACGGAGATGGAAAGGCATCAAAGGGATATCATTATCAACTATCAATCACGGCGTGTAATATAATAATAATAATAATAATAATAATAATAATAATAATGATGATGATGATAATAATAATCCCGACAAAAGATGATGCTCGTTCCCACACTGTCTGCTGAGCTGCTCTCATGTCATTGTATCTCATCTGGTCTGATTACACTGCTGTAGAGCTCGGAGCGCGTTTTCACGAACTCAGATCCACATGATGGCGCTAAATAAGGCGCTGCGCTTCTGTCGGAGTCGCGCCATCGCTCCGGGTAAACCGCACCGCAAAGCGCTTAGAATCATGCTCGTGTGCGGCGCGGTGTGTGGTGCGCGGTGCGCGGTGTGTGCTGTGTGCTGTGGGTCAGTGGGCAGTAGTTTGTGCACCCCTGCCCCCTCGTCTGGCTTGTTCCTGTGCTTGTGGAGCTGCAGCGCTGCGGATAAACTCGTTTTCCCCACTGCATTATGACAATGCGGGGAGAGGAGAGCGCTTTCTCACGCGTCCACGCCGAACGCAACACTCAGGTTATCGGGTTCATGTGCGAATGTCTGTCTGTCTCTATGTCTGTCTCTCTCTCTCTCTTGGTCTCTCACTCACTTGACATTCGGTCAAATGAATTTCTCATGCGCCTGATGTGGATTTTGGAGGCTTAAACGGCGGCACCGGATTCATAAAAACCCCTAAAAAAAATCAACCCTCAGCTCACAGTCCTCCTTTCACACAGTGCTGATTTGGGAGGGAGGGATGGATGTACAACAGGGTGCAAATATCTTAGCCAGCCCTTACAAATCAATCGGCTCATTTTGTCTTGTTTTATTTTATGATTTGTGCATTTTTGGGTCCCCATTAAACGAATGCAAGTATGAAACAAGTGTCAGTCATACAGTGCTCACACTGGAGTGAGATTTAAACATTTCTACACAAAGTCTTAGTGACTTTAAGCGTATTGTAAGTAAGTTTTTACATAGGACCAAGAATTATTTCTCTGTGGTTCTACTCAAATTTTGGTTAAATGGTTAACTAGTCATTCATTCATTCATTTTCTTGACCGCTTATTCCTTTTCAGGGTGATGGAAGAGCCGGTACCTAGCCGGCCATATAGGGCGCAAGGCAGGAACAACCCTAGACAGGGTGCCAAACCATCATAGGGCACACACACACACTCACACACACTCACTAGGTCCACTTTAGAGACACCAATCAACCTAACGTGCATGTCTTTGGACTGTCGGAGGAAACCGGAGTACCCGGAGTAAACC
>JAOTRJ010000001.1:12186404-12197058 GCA_028564905.1 Leptodoras praelongus | reverse complement strand
GACATGCAGACTCCACACAGAAAGGACCCAGAGTCTCCGCCCCACCCAGGGATCGAACCCGGGACCTTCTTGCTGTGGGGCGACAGTGCTACCCACCGAGCCACCGTGTCGCCCCTAGTCAGTATTCCAATGTATTAAAAGAGTATTTAAAAGCGCTGTTGTAACTGTTCAAAATCAACAACTAATAACTGGAAGTGCAGATTATTAAGTTTGCTGGATGGTACAACTGAAAGCTCATCATCGTGGATGCCTCATCTATTTGCATCTATTTGTTATTTCTAAAGGCTCAGGGATCTATGGAGTGTATTCTTGTCATGCCCAAAGCACTCGCAAAAAAAAAAAAAACAACAACAAAAACAAAACAAAAAAAAAATAAAACAAACATTATCCCAAGTCCAACTGGCTTAGAAATGCAAATGCGAAATGATGCCTTCCACATGGCAACTGTTGCAAAGCCTCCTAGCTGTAATTCTTCCTGGGTCTCCTGTTTCTACAACATTGTTTTTTTTGGCACAGACCAGCAGTTTGGCCGTCATAAGTAGAGCTAACAGCCCACGTCAGGATCAGATGAGCTGCTACACCAAAGAATTAGGCAAGGGTTGTGAAAAACGCACTGGTGCCAAGGATATGGGTTTGTTTTCCGGATCTGCTGTGAGCCGCTACGCCCGGCTACCCGGATGTCGGAGACGCTTCGGAAACCCCTGGAGCTACTCGCGTGACCAAGGTCAAATTCACAATTGTCATGAACTGAAATCTGCCTGTTTGTGTCTTGTGTTCTGTGGAGGAAATGAAATTTTGCAGCTCTGCCTCAGGGCTAAGGAGGAAATGGGAAAGAGGGTGAAAGCGCACTGATCAATATTCTTAAGGGTCCACCCCTCCCACCCACTTTTTATGCTGTAACATGCATCCTGTGCTGAAACTGGATGTGGGGGCCTGTACCACATGACCTTCAGCATGGCCGATAGGGACCCGCCCCCTCGCCTGCCTTGCGTGGACGAGGGCGCGTCACATCCATCTCTGTCAGCCGCTAGCAGTGCCGCCATTCATCAGCTGGAATGCCCGACAGCAGGGCTAAAACACTGCAGGCACGCTCTCTCTCTCTCTCTCTCACACACACACACACACTATGCCTACTTAAACCTGTATACATGCACATGCTAAAACCGAAATCTCCTAAAACAAATCTGCAGCTAAAAAAAAAAAGTGATTAATTGACACAAAAAATTCCTGTTTAATTCCTATATAAACGTCTCCATTCATTCATCTTTATTTGCACGCAATGCTTTATTTTACACCGAGTGATTTAAAGCACACATTACAGATGATTAATACAGCTATATCCATTACATGTATATTCATGAATCAGTAAAAGCGTGGCTCGCTCCGATCGATGGGAGCAGCCGATACGCTAATGCAAACGAGCTTCTTGTAATCCCGTCCAAACTGCTGCTTTACACCGGCTTTTCGGCCTCGGCGCGTAAACGGCAATCTGTCAACGGATGACAAACGGCAAACTTCTCTGTACGATCAGTCGACTAGAAAGACGCAGGAATCAAACAGTGAGGTGTCGATAATAAATCAGGAGCGTTTGGGGTTCTTTCAGTAAATCAGGACAGTTCATTTACAGTATTTACAGTACAATACTGTAGTTTATAATACTGTAAGGAACTAAAATAACTTGATGTGTTCTTACAGGAAATAAAGCAACTTCGAGTTAGTTATTCAATTAATTATTTTCCTATAGCAGTGCGTCCCAGGGTGTTTTGTCTCACTTACCTGACAGCAGTTTGACACAGATTATGACCCTTATTAATTAACTAAATATACACTGAAGTACCAGAAAAACTGGTACAGGAGCAACACCACCTGTGCACGTCATTGCTTGCGTCCTCCGGTGTGTATATAAAGCGATAGACATCTATGGAAGCTTCTAGAGCTGTTTCCACTGTGACTTTCAACACGGTTTAATAGTTGGAGCTCGTGAAATGGGTCATAGCATTTCGGATGTAGAAGCAAAGTCTGGATTTTCACGTACAAGCATAAAAAGAATCGTTTCACGTGATAGACGTAGAACACTGCCTCAAGTAACATTGGAGTTCAATGCTGGAGCCTCAACAAACATCAGCATGAGGACTGACCCATGAGAGTCCTACCCAGTAGCAGATTGTGTGGTGTACCAGTTTTTCTGGTACTTCAGATTACATGCATTTATAGATACATTTATGTTATAGCAGCTGCAAACACGCGCTCTCTCATCCTTTTTTCTTTCTTTTGAAGATAATAAGCCAAAAGAAAATGCAGCTTTTCATCTGAGAAACCACAAAGCGTAAACGTCTCTGTAATGCGTTACGTCTATACCTCAGCTCTGACACCGACGCCTTCTTCCATAAATGTTAAATAAACATCTTGCACAAAGCTTCCCCATATCGACGATTACACACGTCCACGGGCCGTACACGTCCTTGTGAGTGCATTAATATTAACCTGTGGTTTGTAGCTGTACTACTGTTACAGGAAATCAATCAAGTCCTTCTGACTAATCGGAATTGAAATAAAGACAGAACAAAGTTCAAGGTCAGTTCCTGATAAAGAAGAATGAAGAATAATTACGCCTAATTGCTTGGCAAAGAGACTAATTTCGTCTTTCTGTCTTTTTTTTTTTCCCAGAATCATGAGTGATACGGTATCAGCGCCTCCCGAAAACACTTTGGAACGTCTGGGGCTTGGGATCTGAATGACGGACCCAATGATTCTCCGTAGACATTAATTTGATAAAGTATGCAATAAAAATAATGTTAGTGAGGGAGGACAGTGGTCTTCAGCCAGTTTTTAATTTCTGGTCAGCAAGATTAAAATTAGCCTTGCTTTCCTTTTCTTTTTTTTTTTCTTTTGCATGTTGAAATAATTGAAAGAGGGAGAAGAGAAAGAGAGAGAGAGAGAGAGAGAGAGAGAGAGAAATGGAAATGCATTAAGGTCTGCGTGGGTGGGTAAAGAGAACGTGACTAAAATTTTAAAAGTGATGGTTAGGATTGAGCGGTCCAACAAAAGAAATGGCGTCGTCGTAATCCCTACATTAGCCCTGCTGTCAAATCGCTAATAAAAATATGCCTGAGGCAGATCGAGCATTGTCTGTATGTGTGTGTGATTTAAAGGCATTTTAAAGAGGCTCTAAAAGGAGCAGCAGTGGCATGTGGGAAGCATTTCTAACATTCACACGGTATGTATAGCGTTCTTGTAAAGAGTGAAACGTGCTGTGCTGTTCTGAAAGGAACAATGCTGTCGGCTTCGGAAGCATAAAGCAAAGATCGAGGTTTATAGCAGCATCAAGTGCTCAAAGTGGCCTTCAGTACATAAAGCACATGAATCTAATCAACTGAAAAGTGGACCTTTTGTCATCAAGAGCAGGAACGCAACCACACAGTGAAGGTGTGTGAAGAAAAACAACAACAACAACAACAAAAAAAAAGGTCTGGAGGCAAGTGCCAAGAACAGCTTTGTAGTATTCGAGGCTATTCAGAGTGAACAAAATGGCTTCTTTTCACAGACGAAGCTTAAAGGTACGGCGACGGCATCGTTTAATGGTCATTAAAAAACAAACACCGTCTCTGTTCCCTCGTGTGAATGAGTGTTATTCCCTCATCAGAGCCTTGAATTTGTTTAATGTCCTTGAAAGAGGAACTCTAAAGCGCTGAGCAGACTCGCTCCCTCCAGGACATTGTTTGATCGCTCTCGGAGTGACATTTGTTTAATGAACAAAAGTATCCCTTCACTCTGGCTGGAAAGGAGAGTCGAATCGAATCCAAGGCCGACCATATGTATCCTTCGCAAAGAAGCTCCAGCAGCTTTGCCGGGCAGAGCGTTCTGGTCTTTTAACCTCCATGACGGCGACCCTTGGGCATTTCTGAAGCTCAGAGCTCGGACAGACCCCTTTTATCAGCGGCATGAGCGATGCAGTGGAAGCAGGTTGACAAGCCCTGACCCTGGCTGACAGGTGGGCAGACCGAGAGCTGAGATTAGCGCCGTTCTTCTGCTGAAAAGCGCCCGTGTACGATAAATCAGCTGGGAATGCATTGGAAAAGTGGAAAAAATCTGCGTCTGTTTAATCACAGCGGTGAAAAGCGTGACGGATGTTGGAGTCATAGGAAAAGTCATGAGGGTTGATCGAAATCTCTTGCTGCTATTGATTCCAATTTGCCGACATTGCAAAAACAACAACACGGACTGCTGGGGTCAAATTTAATTTACCAGCCTAGTTTATCGCTTTTCGATGGCCTCTGATCGCTCGGCCAACAGGCACGTGATTATAAACACGCTTGATGGTAATCCGTCTACTTCATACGATAAGAGCTCACCTGCAAGCGTCAAGCTTCGAGGATGAGGATGAGGATGAGGACTCATTCAACATTTCTGAGCTCAACTCAACCATTTATACTCGTGCAAACACAGAACGCAGAGCCTGGATGAATCACACACATCAAACTACACGACACGCGCGTGAGCCGAGGACCCCGCCGAGCTGCGACGGCTTTGCGGATCCTTATCACAAACGTACAACAAAAAGAAGCCGCCAAGCACATCATCAGCCTGAGAAATCCAGTCGTACCAAATTTAAATATGCTCATCGTCACTCTCTGAAGCATGACAGCTAAGTGCCTTCTTAAGTATCTGGGGGGGAAAAATGAGAAATGGAAAGAGACCTACATGCACAGTTTTCTTTCTCTCCACTCTTATTGCATGTGACACACCAGGTTCCAAAACACGGTTAGCATTAGAATGGAGCTGTCTCGTCGACTGATGGGTGTGCGTATCACACTTCTGACAGATTTAACTTCTGGGCTACATCTTCCAGCCTTAATAATAGGTTGAGATTTTTATAGTACTATTTCTTTAATTTGCCATCTCCCTTGTAATTATTTTCAAAGAAACCAAGATTCAAAGCTGAAACGAGAATTAAAATCTAATCTTCGGGCTCCAGCCTGGCCTTCGCTGATGAGCCAGTGGTTATGCATCACTGACACCGCCCGACTCCACCACTCGTCCTACGCTACTAAAACACAAGCCACTCTCTTTCTTCTCTTTTCTCTTTTGTTAATGATCTATTTCCATTACTTATCTCTGAAAAACCCCACATACTTGGACAGCCCTTTTTATGTCCTGACCACTAAGAGCTGTACAGAGATGAAGAGCAATGAAGAAACAAGCAGAAGCTCATCTGGGAGGAATGTGTGACGTATCAAGACTTCGAGGAGTCAAAGGTGGAACATTTGGTAGAGGAAGAGGTGGGTTCCTGTTAAAACTGGTGTAACATTCCACCATAAGAAGATCATACCAACAGTCAGACATGGTGGTGGTAGTGTGATGGTCTGAGGCTGCTTTGGTCTTACAGGTCATGGAGAACGTGCCAGAACTGTTTAATTCTGCTCTCCTGAACCAGAATGTCCACCTGCCAGTTTGTGAACTAAAGCTCAAGTGCAGTTGGGTTCTACAGCAGGATAATGAGCCAAAGTTCACAAGCAAGTCCACCTCCGAATGGCTCAAAAGAAACACAGTTAAGGTTTTGTGAGTGGCCGAGACTTGACCCCACTGAGAATCTGTGGAGAACTTAAACGGGCAGCTTGTGCTCGAAAACCTTCCAATGTAGTCGAGTTAAAACAATTCTGTAAAGAAGCCTGGGCCAAAACTCCCCCACTGGGATGTAAAAGACTCATCACAAGTTATCACAACTCATCACAAGCTTCAGTGGCACAACCAGTTATTAAGTTTAAGGGTTTAAACATTTAAACCTGACAAATTAGCATAAATGGAAGAAATCTGGAAGGGGGGGCAAATACTGACACAACACTTTTTATTATATTACTGAGCCTTTTGACAAACCATAACTACATTTCCCAGGATGCTCTGCTGTTGTCTTGGAAGGAAGGGCGGTTTAATGGAGGGGCTCATTAACCTTGGGAAGTTGTTTTAAATGCCAATAGTTTTAGCTGACACCACAAAAGCGCTGCAGGAGGAAAAGAAATGGTCTCTCCTCTCACTGCTGCATGCAAATTACCTTCTAAAAAGGAAACTACTTCCCCTGGGGCTGAACGCTATTCATCCGAGTGTTCTGGTCATCAAATTGTGGCACATAACAACATATATGAAAGTATTTAGTGCTGTTTGTTCAGGACGAGTGTGTCGGTCTGTACATGAAAATGATGAGGAGTGTTGTGTAAAGCTAGCAAAGTAATGGACACAAAACTTACACCGTGTTTTAATTAAGGTTTTTATGAAGACATAGGTGCTTCAATTATACATCACGGTGTCTGTGTGTACCCTAGTGGAATAACAACCCGCAGCAACGAGTACTCCAAGACCGGCTACGGATAGATAACACTCTGCTCGGTGCTCGGTAAAATGCACTGACCGTGGGATTAAAAAGTCTAATGAGCAATCGCTGAAAACAGATTTGAGATGGTTAGATAGATGGTCAAATGAATAAATATGTATTGTAAAATACGTGCTAAGACCAGTCTGACAAATTCCACTCAACAGGCATCCGTGTCTCGCCATGGCTAATAACGTTGAGCCTTTTTTATTATCTCCTTTAAAACACTAATCATTCTTTTAGTGCTTGTTTCAACCTCTGACTGAACGCGGAGCACTTTTCCAAACCGCAGGGAACCTCCGTCGCAGCAGGGAGCATGGCAAACATTTAAAGAGCCTCCTCTTTTCATTCCTTATCAGACTGTTATCGCATTAGTCCTCCGTTCGGGGGTGCTTGGGATGGCTGATCGGTATCTGGGAATCGTTTGGGGGTGAAGCCGCGGTCTGCGTTTTTGCAGCGTTGGCACATGCGAGGAGTTGCCGGTGAGGGGTGCGCGGACGCCGCGTGTCGTAATCTCTCTGGCCCGTCGGTGCCCAAATTAAAAGAGAGGGTGGGAAATTGGATTTGCGGCACCCCACTTCAGCAGGAATATCCTCCCTTTGTCTTAAGAACATTAAACAGTAAGCACCATCTCTAGGCACCTCTGTGAAAGAAGCATTAATAACACGGGGGCGGCAACAAACAGGGCCCGTGGTACGGATGGAAAGAGGCAGGACGTGATGTGAGAGAGAGATGGAGAGAGACAGAGAAAGAAAGACGTGTGTAGAGCTCAACATTCAGCCTACGATGATGAGTGAGATCATTCCACTGCAGTACTCCGACGTCAGATCTCATTTCTATAATTAATTCATTAAGCCCCCTATGAAAAAAAATGTATTACGCAACATCCAATAATCTGTTACTGCCCCACCCCCCCAAAAAAAGAAGAAATTGCCACTGTACCCTATTTTGAGATAAAGAAATGAAAAAATGTTTCTAATGTGAATGAGAACACACTCACACACACTAAGACACTCACACACACACACACACACACACACATTCTGGCTGTCTGACTGCAGTATTTTATTATCAGGGCTTGAAGGACAGGATCTTGTTTTTGCTGGTTAACTCCTCCTGACTGCTGATTCTCAGTATATGTGTGTGTTTTGGGTGAAATCGGAAAAAACACGGCGCAAAATTTCACCATTTTGTCCAATTTAAGACAGTAGCTCCGTTAATAAAACCCTTACAGAAGCGTTGCATAAGCTGACAAAAGAGACTCGTCACTGCTGGTGTGTAAATGATTACAGAATGACAATGTACCTTGAAACTCTTAGCTGCTGGAAGGAAGCTGAACGACGTCAAAAGCACTTTATTTATCTCTTTATTTACCTCAGGAGTAGATACAGGTCTAAGCAGACAGAAGCTGTGAAACAATATAAGAATTTTATAAAAAAAAAAGAATGTTTTGTGTCACTACATGGGAGAACATGGGGCCGTGCCTAATTTGCATATTGACGCACATTGTATTTAATTACATTTGCTGAGTTACATAGAAAAGTGAAATTATTGACATGAAACATCATGAGATATCTGCACCTGAACTCTTTTTATTCCCTAAAACAAACCCTCGTTTAGTGCCTGTGTGAAACAGTGTACGAGATGATTGATCGATTGATTTTCTTGCAGGAAAACTTCTTGAGATGAAAGCTGGATCGTGTTTAATTCCTGCTGAACACGCCTGACCACGGGTTCTTCTCTTCTCTCGCTATTAAGGTACTCTTCCTTTCCTCCTGGTTAATTTTATTGCGGGACGCTGAAGAAGTTCTCCGTCAGCTCCACGGCGTGGAACGTGACCATTCCTCCAGAGGGGATCGTGGGGTGACAGGCGTCAGAACGTTCTGAAGCTCCTCCTAAGAGGGCTCCATTGTCAGTGAAAAATGCTTATCAAGAGAATGCTTCGGTGCGGCTGTAGCATTGTTCCATGAACAATCCCTGAATGTCATAACCACAATCGATAATTAATTAGCAATAAGCTGACAAGAGAGTGTCCTATCGTGGGATTTGAACCAGCAGCGTTTGGAGGGCGGCTCAGCTCGGCTCGACACGACTCGGCTCGGCTCGGCAGAGCGGTGTTATCCCCATTTTCTCGGGTCTCGGTGCTGAAAGGTGCGCCGCCGTATATGAGAGTCATAAATCTGCCACCAAGGGTTGGGCTTGTGCTCATTTGTTCGCTACCCATGTGTGAAAATGTTAATGAGGATTGTTATAATCCGGGAGATGCTCGCCATTCACATTTCACACACGTCCTCGGCTTTTCTGCTTACGCACGCCTATTGTGGAGCATCAATCCTCTGCCACTGTCACGCTAATAGTAGATCTAATCGCTTGACTCCGTCCTCGGTCCTCGGTCCTGCACATTTCTCACGTTTCACTTACCAAAAGTAAAGCATTTCAGCCACCAAAGCATGCATTGCGTTTCTTTCTAACACTTTCACATCTTCTGTGTCTTCTGATTATAGAAAGTATACCTCTGTCTCTCTCTCTCTATGTGTGCGTCTCTCTCTGTCTGTCTCTCTCTCTCTCTCTCTCTCTCTCTATGTGTGTCTCTCTCTGTCTGTCTCTCTCTCTCTCTCTCTCTCTCTCTCTATGTGTGTCTCTCTCTGTCTGTGTCTCTCTCTCTCCATGTGTGTGTCTCTCTCTGTCTGTCTCTCTCTCTCTATGTGTGTCTCTCTCTGTCTGTCTCTCTCTCTGTGTCTCTCTCTCTCTCTCTCTCTGTCTCTCTCTCTCTATCTGTGTGTCTCTCTCTCTGTCTCTCTCTCTCTCTCTGCATCTCTCTCTGTGTGTCTCTCTCCCTCTCTGCGTCTCTCTCTCTCTCTCTGTGTCTCTCTCCCTCTCTCTCTGTGTCTCTCTCTCTCTCTCTCTGTCTCTCTATCTCTCTCTCTGTGTCTTTGTCTCTGTGTCTCTCTGTGTCTCTCTCTCTCTCTCACATCATCTGTGTCTTCTGATTATAGAAAGTATACCATGTACACTGCAGAACACCCAGACCTTTCTGACCTCTGCATGCGTCACTGGAAGTGTGAGAATCGGAACCCACTCGAGCTGGACTTCTCGTTTTATAGTTTCTGGCTTTTACGTTCTTTACAGAATTAGCTTGTAACTGGATTCATGGGCACTAGGGAACACACACACACACTCACACTGGTTCTAACTCAGGATTTCTCACCATCAGCGCCACAGCAGGAGACGTTGGGGAAATAACTGTCCCCCTGTACAGACCAGGGAGGAAAAAGTGCAACACATCAGTCAAACCAGCGCGTTCTGATAATTACTGTATTCTGATTGGCTGATTCGTTTTCCAGACCAGCACCTGTGTGCTTTCTTAACCTTTTATTAAATCACAGGTTTATACTAATTGTTCAACCATACTACGGTTTCTATAGTAACAGCTCCTTCACAAGGACGTCCACGAAGGACGCCTCGGGAACATGAACGGGACACATAGAAACAAATCTGAAGCAAAGCTGTAACTTTCCGACATGTTCGGGACGCAAGATTGTCACGCTCGCTGTGGTTTATCAAAAAACAGAACAGGACTGCTGTTGTCATTTTACCTTCTGGAGATGTTGGTGGTGTATTTTTCTGTTGTAGGGCAGCAGAGATTGTTTATTTCGTACTTACTGAATAGAATGTGTTGAATTGCTGCATGATTGACGTCAGTAAGAGCATGAACCGAAGAGCAAAACAGCAATCTCGGGGATGTGGACGATTCTCGGGGATAAAGAACAAGAATCTCTGATGGATATGGATTACAAACTTTACCTTTGCTGTGTGTTTACTTATTTACTTTCCTTTCTCCTGGTATTTTTCCTCCCATCATAAAAAGGTTTCATTGTGATGGCCAGGTGTCTACAAACGTTTGATCAAAGACAGAGTGTTAATTGCTTTGTTTTCTCAGCTTGATCTGTCTGTTTCTCTGTCTCTCTCTCTCTCTCTCTCTCTCTCTGTGTCTCTCTCTCTATGTGTGTGTGTGTCTCTCTCTCTGTGTGTCTCTCTGTGTCTCTCTCTCTGTGTCTCTCTCTCTGTGTGTGTGTGTCTCTCTCTCTCTCTGTGTCTATGTGTGTGTGTCTCTCTCTCTCTGTCTCTCTCTCTCTATGTGTGTGTGTCTCTCTCTCTCTCTCTCTGTGTCTCTCTGTGTCTCTCTGTGTCTCTCTCTCTCTATGTGTGTGTCTCTCTCTCTCTCTCTCTCTCTCTCTCTCTGTGTATCTCTCTCTCTCTCCAAGTCTGTGTGTGTGTGTCTCTCTGTGT
>JAOTRJ010000001.1:11357708-11373972 GCA_028564905.1 Leptodoras praelongus | reverse complement strand
GGCACCGGCTCCCCCGTGACCCTGAAAAGGAATAAGCGGCCAAGAAGATGAATGAATGAATGAATGAATGAATGAACTGCAGTTTCTTTTTACTATACAGCACACAGTTACAGACTGGATCATGTACTACAACACTATCTGGTGTCACCCAAATGAGGATGAGTCCGGTTCCTCTCAAGATTTCTTCCTCTGATCATCTCAGGGACTTTTTCCTTGTAACCGTCACCCCCGGTTTGCTCATTAGGGATAAAATTTATATAAATGTAAAAGTTATGTCTGGATTTTATGTCTTTGTAAAGCTGCTTTGGGATAATGTCCACTGTTAAAAGCAATATTTAAATACATTTGAACTGAACCCGAATTGATGCTCTAACAATTGATTTTTGTGAACATCCCAGTTTGAATTCTTAATGATTCTAATGTTTTAGACAGTATTAATGATTTAAAAGTATTTAAAATGCTGCAGTGTGTGTCTAACATTCAGCTAAGCTCTTGTTTGCAGTAGACAAGACTCTGGCAGCATTCTGTGAGGGTGGTTATTAACATCAGATTGAACAGCCTGCTAAAACCCCAAATTACATTTTGGATGCTGATGCGGATTACATTTTCATGCAGAAACTTGGCCTGACGCTGATGCTGGTGCTCATGCTCTCACCTCATACACATTCAAAGGATTAGCCCACCTCAACGTCTTTTAAATAGCATTATTATTTACCTCTGGGTACATTTTTGATATTCTAAAGCCTGGTTAACATGAAAAATGCATGCATGCTATGAAAAATAATGTTTTAAATATTTTATATACATTTCTCATTTGAAATAAAACACTGCTTATAATGTAGGAATGAAAGAAATGTTTTTAAATATATGGATTACATAACTGATTTTTTTTTTTTACTACATCTTCAGAGTCATGCTCATAAAAAAGCAATGTGGAATTAAAAAATATATTGTCATGTATTTTTTAACACTTGGAATAAAGTTTATACTTTATTCCAAGTGTTAAAAAATACATGACAATATATTTTTTAATTCAACATTGCTTTTTATTAGCATGATTTTGGTATTTTTGGTATAAAAGTGTGTCTGGATTACAAAAGCAGGCGCACCTGAGACAAACTCGCTGCAGGTGAAAATGCTGATTAGGGGCGTGGCCAAGGGGCGACAGGAGCTGATAAAAACAGGGAACAAAGCAGAGAGTCTTGATAACAGTGCAGAGAAAGATCAGAGTTTAGGAGAAAGAACTGATTTAGTGAAAAGAAAAAAAAGTGCAGATTTAGGCTATATTTATTTCTTTTGGGTTTCTTTATCTGAGATTAACACGTTTTACAAAACGTATTAGTGCCTGTTGCAGATCCTGAGCCTCTATTCCAGTCTACAGAATATTTTATTGAGATGAAATCAGAAAGTCGCAAATGTCGGAAGTGGTGAAATCTGATCGGGTTTTGAGTTTAGGATGAGATGTTTAAAAGATGGCTATCGTCCTGCCTGAAGCAGTATTACCAACACTTATCATCTGTATGATCAGTACTGTTGAGTCAAACGTGACTAATATAAATCGTGAAAAAAAAACCTCATCCGGTAAAACAAAAAGGCGGTTCTTTGAAATAATCCCATAAAGCCTCAGTCTGCCAGGTGGACCAGCGATACACCACTTAACTGACAATTAAATTGAGGTTTTACAAAACGTATTAGTGCCTGTTGCAGATCCTGAGCCTCTATTCCAGTCCACAGAATATTTTATTGAGATGAAATCAGAAAGTCGCAAATGTCGGCAGTGGTGAAATCTGATCGGGTTTTGAGTTTAGGATGAGATGTTTAAAAGGTGGCTATCGTCCTGCCTGAAGCAGTATTACCAACACTTATCATCTGTATGATCAGTACAGTTGAGTCAAACGTGACTAATATAAATCGTGAAAAAAAAAAAAAACTCATCCGGTAAAACAAAAAGGCGGTTCTTTGAAATAATCCCAGAAAGCCTCAGTCTGCCAGGTGGACCAGCGACACACCACTTAACTGACAATTAAAGTCAGGTCTTCTCATTAGAAAATAATTCCAAACATTTGGGCTGTATCTTCATGAACAATATCTCCATTTATTGTTTTTCTACAACTTAATACGTTTTATAGAACGCTGTGAAATTACATTTATGTGTTGGAGTTCACCTCATCAGCCAATCCCTGCTCATATCCATTCATGACCACGCCCACGCATGTTTGTTGGCTGCGCCATTACTAGAAACTCAGCTCGGAGCTTGAGACCATGTGAACATGAACTACTAGGAAAGTCTGATCATCGCTTAATAGCTTCAGAAAGTTTGGTCATGAAAAGTTCATTAATGTCAGCAATGAGCAGGACACGTATCTATAGTTTACAAAACATCTCATCATTTTAAAACGCCTCTTCTGATCTGACACCTTCCTTCCATGAGAACATGAGCAGGTGATGAGCAACAAAATGTGGTGGAGGACGACTAATGTTCAGAAACCATCCTGCTGATCTGCACCAAATCATGACGTGAAGTCAGTTATAGGGTTGATTTTGTTTATAAAACTTTACATATATAACTGCAAGGTGACTGCAGTTTCAACATGAAATGCAAAACACACAATATAATCCAAGCCTGTTACAGGAATCTTTATGCAGCTCAACATTTTTTTTCTGTGAATATATTACTATTTAAAATGAATCTGCTCAGATATAACACAATATCTGGTTAATGGCAGTCTTTCAACTGAAGTAAAGGTGTTTACTTGGTGTGTGACAGCAAAATAAATCTCTTTGTTTCGCAATAGGCTAATTGGCCTGCTGTCTTATCATCATGTATAAAAGCCTCGCATGAACTGATGCACGAGGGTTTTATTTTGTAGGTCATTAGCGTTTTTTTGTTTACACAGAGGCATGACGGGTGTTTCTAAAAACGCCCACGTTTATAACATTGAGTAGTGTTCTATATTATACTGGAATGTGTGCAGGTTACTATACATCATCATTACCAGCTGAGCTCACTTATAAATCACAGTAGGTGTCTTTATGCTGTGCATGAAATCACTAAAACGGACAAAATGATTGGCACAGTTGACTTGCATCCTTTTGGATGTCTAGAACTAATGCAAGCGTGTCCTAGAAAAACATTCAGCATCAAAGAATGAGTTTGATGATTGCTTGAGAAACACGTGGTGCATTTAATTCACTTGCTAAAATGTTGGAAATTGAAGACAAAATGTCTTAAGGAAATGGTTGTCTCAAATGGAAGGCAGCTCACAACCAACCCTTGCCATAACCCTAAACCTTGCCATAACCCTAAACCTAACCCTAAACCTAACCATAACCCTAAACCTAACCATAACCCTAAACCTAGCCCTAATCCCTAGCCCTTTAAAAAAAAATATATGTATATATATCATTTAAATAACCACGCTCACAAGGAAGCTCTAAGCTCCTTATTTTCACCCTGAATCTGAGCACACCCTTTGTGTACCTACATCATGAAGTGGCGTACAGAGTTTAATTTAAATTAGGGTTTATATACGTCCAAAATGAAAACTGAACAAACACAGTAGATCAAACTGTCACTAGTACGTGTGAGGTTCTTGATTTTATGTTCTGTGAATGTCCACAAAAAGCTACACATGGTGAAGTTTGTGTGGAGTTCAGCTCCAGATCTTTGCGTTTCATTGCCCTAGGGTAATTTAATGTTTAAACGAGTGAAAAGGGATCTCCCTTTGATAATCAGCATCATCCACATCGGTCTCTATATCACCTAAACCTCTTCGCCACCTCTTCCCTACACTGATCTCTGTTCACACTAACGTCACCGGAGCAAAATAATCACGATCCGTTCACTCACACTTCTGTGCTGTTGGATCAGTTTCATCATGTCTTTTATTAACATCTTAAACCATTGTCTATACAGATTGCATGAGAGCTCTTCTTGGTTTCCATGATGATGTGTTGGCAAAGGAGACTTGCTGATGGTTTGCCAGATTAAAAAGGGATGTAATTCCCTTTGACTCTGCAGTGTAACCTGAATAAATTCTGAGAAATGTGTAAGGGCTTGGATCGCTTTACCCAGCCTCCTTACACAATCTTGTATTTGCAGCTACATGAAACACAAGGCTGGAGGTGAACCTAAATACATCATCTGTCATTTTTTTTGACAGCAACATCTGACTGGGTTTTCCAGGATGCCTCACATTTACTGCTTTGAGCTTACAGATCTTATTCTAGTACAATAGCTTGTCTCATAGCTTCTCTGACCCTCTTTTTGCTTGTTCCTTTGAAAGGAGGTTCACTGTAAGTCACATAACCAGACCAGTGCACTAAAACCCGTGACATATGATGACCCTAAAATGATTGTGAAGCCTGCTGAGGTCGACTTTCAGCTGAAATGCTGCATTTCAAGTGTATTAATATAGAATGCTTGCTATGTTTACTGTATCATATATAACAGGAGGCAGAAAATGATCCAGAAAGGCCCCGAATTTGTGAAAAGATCAGTGTAAGACCCAGATGTTAATCCTCATGAAGGGTGTGTGAAGTGATACGAGATGATTTTAGCATGTAGAAGCAAGAAAGCAGTAAAATGTGCAGAGCAGGTGGTCTTCAGGACTTCACAGTTTTATGACTAATTTTATTTGTCCTGCTTGTCCATGATGTACGATCAGATCCGCAACCAAAAAGCAGACAAAATCATCATGGTAATGGTAGAATCTCTCTCTCTCTCTCTCTCTCTCTCTCTCACACACACACACACAGTCCCAGCTGGGAGTGGTAATGGCCTGCTACAGGCTGCAATCAATAGCACCACATAATACATTTGCATAATAAGCGTATATTTCTGCGCGTGACAGATTCCCGGGGTCGTCCAGGGGACACGCGTCTCACTGCGTCTCTCCTACACGCACTCCACATGATGAATGTCTTACGGCAGCTCCTCTGTTTATGCTCAGAATATCAATTTCCTCGCCGTCTCTCTTCTCGCTCCCTCTCTCTTTTCATTCAGTTTAGTCCAAAGTGGCTTTATTGCGCAGATCAAAGTGACAGTTTAGATTCATTTGACATGCATGCAGATACATGCATATGGAAATGTATACATGAATACATGCATTTCACAAGGAAATATTTCTATACTTATACACTTGAACAGGAATTCCATTCCAGGAATGGCTGTAGAACTATACGATTTATAGACATGAACATAAACATGTATATCATGAATTTGAATATTCATGAATTGAACAAAACCACACTTAAATTCAATAATTGATTTCTACTTCCTCACACCAAAAAATGTCTCCCAGATTCATTCAGTTCCATATGGCTCATTCGACTGTGTTTCAGCACAGAAATGAATGCATTCATTTATTTATTGATAGTCTCTCCTGCATTAGCACTCCTGAATTATTTAAATTTTGAATCATTTTTATTTCTCTCTCAGTGGTTTCTATCCAAACATGTTTCCCTTCTTTTTTTTCTTACTCTATTCTCTGTATTAATGCATGTTTACAGCATTCTTTCTTTTTGGGTTCAAATGATACACATTTCCATAAGTAGTCAGGATGGTTTATTTAATAAAGCAGCGTATTAGCTGGTCATGTTAAGTTCACACCTTCTTGACAAAACTGGACGAGATTACAAGCCCTGATCAGTTGACCTAATGCTAAATGTGTGACCTTTGACCTGAACGCGCATCGTTGTATTCTCATTTCTCAGCCTGATGGTGGAGCGGCGTCTCGTTCTGCGGTGATGAAGCACAGCCGTCAGAGAGCCAGGGAAAAAAAAAAAATCCGATCATATGTGTTTCTGCTCATGCACTGATCTGATACTGATTAAGTTTGCATGAAGAACAGAAGAACATCTGATCGTCATTTTTGACTTTTAACAAGAATGAATAATATATATACTATAACTGCATCATGTTAACAACTTGACTGGGAATGTTATTCCATTTCCCATGCTACGTCTCATGCATCTGAGTTTTGGTTCCAGTCTTAAAATTGAATCAGCTAAACGAAATGTTTGAACTCCACTGAATTCTCCAATATCTTCCCTTTCTACGTTTGAAAGCGATTCAATTGTTTTCTAAAGTAAATCAATTTTCATATAGTCAAGCATCTCAAATTGTGCACTGTATTCATATACACTGTGAATTTCTGTACAAAATATCACTAGAATATTACGTAAAAAAAACAGGAAATGCTTTCAAATGTTAAAAGGTTAATGCATTTGCTTGTGTTGAATTCTAGGAGAATTCATCTTTGCTTTAAGGACTGTTGTGACTGTAACAACATATAAAACATACAGTATCAGTAACTTTACCAATAAAACCATTTTCCTGATGTAGGCAGCCAAGTCTGGATAACGCTCCAGTTACATTCATCTTAAATTCAAAGTTTTGATAAGATTTTAAGCTTAATGACGTCAGTGAGACAAATTTCATTGGAAGTAAAGCTGGCAAATGCTAGGCTATTCCTAATCCTTGCTAGCTAGCCTGATTAGCTAAAATAGAGAAGACTAATTCTGTAATTCTGTATTCTTTGTATAATTTGATATATTCTGTCTGTTTCTATTGCATTGGATTTAAATGTAGGATGCATGTTTCACGATAAACGAGTAGAACAATGGCAAAACTTTAAAACACATTTTAGTTAATGTTAGCAAAACTACCGGTTTTGATGCAAGCCAGCCTTCCTGTTACAAGGTCCGTTTGTTTGCGTGTTTTTAACTCCTAAACACCAGGCCGTGTTCTGCTATAAAAATGTTCAATCCTACTCTTTCCAAATCTCTCTGGTTTCTAGCATGTCACCGGGGTGTTGAGGGTGGCCAGAGTAAACAGCCTAGTGCACTAAAAGTGTTGTGATTGAGACAAACTTGCAGAAACCTTTCACTGTAAAATACAAATTGTGCTGTTTACTATATATATATATATATATGTATTCTAATGTAAAGTGGCACTATGTGGAGTAGGACTATAAGTCCCTTTCACAGTAACACAAGAACAATCTTGAATAGATTCCTTTAACATATATAGAGGATGTAATGTACAAGCTTTACATATACAACCTATTAGTCATAATGAGCCCTCTGACAGGGTGATCATTTTCAAGGTGGTAGCAGATGCTTTATTTTTTCCTGTTATTGTAAATGCCGGATTTCTTTTTTACCAGCACTTAGTTACAGCATGACACCACACATAATATAAAGTAATGCACTATATAATCCAAAAGAAGACATAAAAACAAAACCAAGTGTAAATAAACCCCTACAGTGTAAGGCTGAGGTAGTGCATTTCCAATAAATACAATATTAATGTCTAGGCGTGTATGTACATGTTGTGGAGTATAATGGAGGGTGTGTCATCAGTGTGGTGGATTAGTGCTAAAACCATTGTGCATGAAGTTATGTCAAGGTCAACCATGGGCATGTCATATAAAGGCACAGAATTGATCGTGATGAATAGTGGCGGAACATGAATAATCGGAATAAATGTACTAATTACTATATGTGGTTGCATTACATTATTGTACCATCATACTGAATTTTCCCAGTGGAGGGATGAATGTTTTACTCATCTCTCTGTGTGTGCTGTCTTACATTTGACATATTACTGATATCCTTAAATCATGTTAATCTGTGCAGTTCGGATAACTAATATAGCTTGTTTTGTCTTCTCTGATCAGTGGCTGGTGATATTTTGATCCTTTAATAATGGATGTCTTGCTAGAACAAGGTGGTAGCCCACAGCCGGGATCCTCATTAATTTAGAAACCGCTGATTTTATCTAAAGAGGAAAAAAAATAAAGAGAGACTGTGTGAGGTTACTGTTATAATACCAATTAATCCATTACAGAAAACATTCTTTTTAGAGCCACAGAAATGAAATTCTGTAAAATGAGATCTTCCTACAGATAATGTAGGAATGTGTGTACACACAGTAAATATGATTTTTTTTTTTCCTTTCTCAGCTATAACAAAGTTAGAAAAAAAAAATGGTCAGAACCTAATATTAGTAACTGGAATCGTTATAAGTCTCAATTTTGCCTGTATGTAACATCAGCCAATGTCTTTCAAATCAAGTCAATTTATAGACTCTGTTCTTTCTTGGTAATAAATCCACTTGATCCACTTGAACTTTTAACCTGTCTCAATTTCCCCCCAATGGGGCAGTTCATTTGTTTTCCACTTTACAGCTTTCACGTGTTCGCCACAATTTCTGTTAATGATTTATTTAATATCTCGGATTGGTGTTGGAGAAGAAATCTGTGAAATCCTGAATTAAGGAGCTTTGCAGGGTCCAGACACAATACAAATGAACATGAATCTCATTCACACATCTGTCATATTCAAAATATTTTTGCATTTTATGGTACAATATTCCATAACAACATTTTTAATACGACATGATATATTGTTTGTTTATTATTTATCTTGAAAACTGCTGCATGCAACAGGAAAGCTTGTATATACAACAGTTATTCAATACTGAATGAATAAACAAAAAAGACATTTAAAGAGATATTCCTTGCTGTTAATATTTCACTTTCTATTCTCATTTGAATCCTAAAGCAGATAAACTGCTTAATGTCTGTGATAAACATTTGATATGAAGTGAATTTCGCCGTTAATACCAGAGCTTTCTGGTGAATCCAGGCTGATGTGTAATAGGTTTGTCATTTAAAATAATATTTATTGCATCACTAGCATAGTTACTGTCGTTCACTTTTGCCTTTTTTTTTTAGAAATAGAAATGATTAAAAGATGATCTCTCAGTGCTCCGGACTGAGCTGGGGTGAACTCTGAATGAACTCACGGTGATCCGTCGCTATAAAAGAACAGACAATTACACTTTTCCTCACAGAAGCAATTGAAAGCTTCATTTCAAAGTTACGGAAACTCAACTTCCAAACTGGTGTTTCGTCTTGTCTTGTGTTTAGAGAGTTGTGTGTGCGTTCTGTAGTCTCTTTATGGCATCCCGTTAGGTAATTACCATCAGCGAGAGCTTGAGGCGTCAAAGATCAGAAAACACACAGGCAGACGTTTAAAATGCACTGACATTATACTACACCTTAATGTTTATTCATTCCAAATTTATCGAACGTCGTGCTAAATAGCTTGACAGCAACATTGAATCGCCTGAAGCTGCATCCTGTCTAGTAATAAATGACTCGACATTTGATTAATAACTGCGTTAATTCTCTTGTCTTGTCATAAACAATAGAAATAGACATAATGCTTGTCTTGGCAATAATAATAATAATAATAATAATAATAATAATAATAATAATAATAAAACAATTATTATTAGAAGATTTTCCCAAGAAATGATTTTGCAGAAGTAGAAATTGCAGTAGATTATTTTCCATTATGTTTTACCTAGTCGTCTTCTATCTTTGTTTTTACACGCGTTACAAGTAGACACAATTTCATGAGCTCTACTTTTATTCCACATTGTTTACAAGTATAAACCATGATGTAGTAAATAAAAAACTTTAATTATTCATTTGAATTTTCTGTTGATTTAGATTTTTTTCAACATTATTTATGACATCATCCAGCGCCACCGATTTTTCGCTTTCTTCAAATTTCTGCCGGATAATTAAACTACGATCCGAAATCTTAACTCGGATTAAGATTCTTATCCTCATCATAACTCCGAATCAAAACTCATCGCTTCTGATGGCTTTCCTAACTCTCTTCTCATAGATCTACAAGGGACAAAACAATACAGCATGAAAACGAGACAGAATAAGCAGCCCAACGCTTCCCTTCTTTTCTTCTTCAATAGCCAGATGACCTCTGGTTCACCTTAGGGCTGAAGTTAGAGCCTTTAAGAAAACGACACACACACAATCTGGGGAAAGGGGCAGAATGACCTGTAATGTGCAGTAGGCTATGCTTATGTAGGCTACGCACACAAGTTATTACCTGACGCCCAAATACAGCTAATTATACTTTTCTCCGTTCTTTTTTTAAGGTCCGGGTCTAGTCCTTATTTAAAGTGTCTAACATGCACTCTAAATTTGGAACAGAAAATTAGATGAAATATGACTTGCAGTACAGCAGAACCCTCTCTGTAAAATAGCATCAGTGCCTGTATATTTGAAACGTGCTTACCTCTGAAGCCTTACTTACTCAGAACACACTACATATTTTATTTTTTCTATTTTGTTCCAAAAGAATTTAAATCGAGTATCCACACGGGTTTGACGATTTTATTAAGTACCTTAATAAAATCCTCGGGTTACACATTTAGGCTATAACAAAATCGCGCCAAGCGTTTATAAAATAAAACTACTGTATCTTTTTTACAGAAATAAAGACACCCGACTGGAGGTTTCATTGCCGCTGTGGTGGTGCCGGGTTAAAGATGCATTGTTTATCTTTAAGTATAAAAGTTTTACATGGAACGTAATAATTGAATGTTTTAAGTACATGATTGGACCACAAGCGAATTTCATAGCTATGTACTAAAGGTATAGCGACAGCAACAGTAAAAAGTACAGTTTGATTTCTGAGGCTATTCAGAAATATGGAATATTCACAAACAGGTTAAAAGTTGGTCCTGTTTGAAAATGTGCCGTGACCCAAACTGATACAAGATGTTCATTTGGTCTCAGTAAAGTAGTGCATTAATATGTTCACATTCGAAACACACACACACACACAAACACTAAAGCCTGTGTGGTGGGGAACGCCTCTGAGAAGGTCATCACCCATTAGCTAAAGACACTTGGCCTCCAGTTGAACCCACGAGCTGCTCATCATCTGCCTGAAGAATTCCGTGTGCGAGTTTACATGAAGTGAAAAGCGACCAGAAACATCTGCTCGTTTTCTTTTAAGCTCTAATGCAATGCAGTTTGTTATACAGCTTTACAAACACACACGCACTGCACTAATAATGCTACAATTAAGTCTGAAAACGTGATAAGTCGATTCTCAGAACTGTGTTTGCTTAAAATTTTCATACATTTTTTTGCGAGAAGAAACATGACTTATGAAATGCGTTTCGGTCACATTTGACGCACTGACAACTTTATTGACCACAATCACTTACAGCACAAAATGACAGCAAGTCCGTTTTAAATGACTTTCTACATTTTTAAAAAACACCATCTAATATACACAGCGCACCACAAAAACAAGCAAACAAAAAGGCCTACATTCTTTTTTCTATAAGTACCTCATATTATAGCAACCTAAAATTTTTAGCTTCATTACATTTAGGGAAACGAACACAAATAACATGAATTAATTGTATAAATACGTAATAATGTGCAAGTTGGCAAATGGATGGCGGACGGAATGTGTCCTGTTCAAGTATTAATATAAAGAAAACACGAAATAAATACTTACGAATCAGCTGTATTTAACGGATTTTAATTTAAATAAAATAAATACGCTCAAATAAATTAACATTTAACTATATATAAAGAATATGCTGAAATGCTGTTTTGTTGCGTATTAGTGTCCATGAAATGTCTCTCTAGTCTAAATTTTTGTGATGTCCTGGTCTCGCGCTGCACTGTTTGAGGAAGATGAGGAAGAAGTAGAGGATGAAGGTCGGACCTTGGTGTTGGGTAACCTGTGATCCTTCTTCCATTTCATTCTGCGGTTCTGAAACCAGATTTTGATCTGCCTCTCATTCAGACACAGCGTGTTGGCGATCTCGATTCTTCTCCTCCTGGTTAAATATCTGCTGTAGTGAAATTCTTTCTCCAGCTCCAGGATCTGCTGGCGGGTGTAAGCGGTGCGGGAACGCTTGGGCTCGGCACCATACGAGTTTGCTGGAAAAAAAGCAAAAATATTTTAACAGGCCGGATAACAAAAACTACACACCCTAACAGATTGGTTATTTATAAGTTAAATAATGTCCATGATGCGTATTATGTTTGATCCTTGTGCTATGTTTGTAATAGATACTGCTCACGGTTCACTTTGGTCAGCTGAGACGGAACATATCTGAAAACAACAGACCATGAATAAATCCATGATTTTGGGAGACACAGTAGATGCACAAAAGCACGTCTCATACTTGGAGATCATCCTACCAGCAGGTGTGAGTGCAAATAAGACACGGGGCTGATATGAATCAATTCAGTGAATTCACTTTGTATTGTTTTTTTGTAAAAAGCTGTTATTAATACTATCGCTGGTCAGAATGACCAGAGAACTGAGCGGTGTATAGCAGATTCACAAAAGTATAAATGTCTCCCCTTTTCATGCTTAGTGAAGGCAAAATGAGGCAAAAACATATGCCTAAGGTTTCGTGCCTAAAGTACGAAAAACTTCTCCTGGGTTTAAAAAAATAAACGGGATGTTTATTTGATTATTTTGATTAATTTGGTTATTTTGAATTACACTGGTGTCCAACTGGATCTGCACGAGTTAATTGAACTCTTGAGCATTTTGCCTTCAACCTGATAAACCTTTCTAGAAGAATGCAGAAAGTAAGTGCAGTGTACTTCTACTTCTGTAATCTTCCTACAAATAAAGTGTACTTCATTCGCATTAGATGAGCCTGCGACCTCACTTCACACTGACCCCGTTTCGTTTTATTGACCTGTCTCTTTCAATATAAGAACACTAAAACTGACATTTTCTAGAATTTAGGAGCCACAGTGTAACACACACGCTATAGACCTACCACGAAAAACGGCTAATTTAATCTAAACGACTTTCTTTTTTTCGTTTAGCAGGATAGAATTTCATTCCATGCGAGTCCAACTCATTGCAGTGCACTGAATAACAATCGAATGATTAATACTGTAAAGCAGAAACCTCGTTTAGTACACCAGAATTTTTATAACCTCCACATTCATATCTCTGATCATGCTTATTCATTCTGAATCGCTTTAATTTGAATTAGCATAAGATGAACTCTGGTCTTTGTCTATTTAAGCTATACAAATAATGAATGATCTGAAATATTAATCACTGGGATTTTTTTGAGGATCTCTTAAAATTCTTTCCCTCCTCCTCTGACACACACACACGCACATAGCTACACACACACACACAACTAAAAAAGCTGTCCGGTCTATTGGCCCTGCTGTAAAATTTATGGCGGGTGTAATAGCCGACGCTCGGTAGTAAATCCGCCTGGTGTGTGTGTCGCATCAAAGGACTTCTCTCTTAATACCGTCAAACATCACATAGCCGGCGTGACTGGTGGGCTTTAATGGCAAACATAAAGGGAAAGTAAAACAGGGAAGGGAACATAAACAGAAAGAGAGAGAGAGCTGTAAGAACGAGAGTTGTTGCTTATGTGCTCCTTTATTTCCCCCCTGTACTGGACATTTTAGCATTTTCCTGATCTGATTTCAGCTCATTAACAACTTGATGATAAAATGGATGGATGTTAGGGCAGGAAAACACGAACATGTGCAGTAAAATGGAGCGGGACTGGGAAACACGGATGTTTCTTAATCAATGACCAATTCAAACAGTGCAAATAATAATAATAATAAATTGTAAAAATCAGCTATAGATGGTTCTGGCTTTACGCGTTTGCCTACCTGCACCGGAGTGGATTTTCCTCATCCAGGGATACACCACAGGCTCTTTGCTGTCGGAGGGCAGTTCAGGGGCAGTTGTCTGGGTGGCAGGGGCAGCAGTCGGAGGTGTGTATGTTTTTGCCCCATGTAAATGGCCCCCGTTCTCGGGAATGCTTTCACACTCATATTTGCCCTCCTGGTAGGTGACACTTTGAGGATATAATAACTCCTGCTGGTAGTCGGCGTCCCGGGCGCGTCTGTAACATTCAGCACTGATGTAGTCATTTTGCGAATATTCTTCGCACGGAGGAAATTTAGGATCGATGTAGTTCGAGTTCATCAAATACGAGCTCATGATCATTAATTTAGGGAGGGGGAAGAAATAAATTTTCCTTCTTTGTGTCGTTTTACTGCTCTATAAAAGCCCACCCCTCCCAGCACAGAAGCGGAGCCTGCAAAGTTTCTTTGATCACGAGACTCGGCTCAGGCCAATAGCAGGCACCGGGGTCAAAGTACCCGGATGAGGAAGCCAAGGATTTCTTGACAACATCCAAATTCACTCAAATATTGTAAGGAAAAAAATCTGGTTTGTTTGTATAAGCATTTCTGTATTGATGGCAGGAAATCTGTTTTAAATACATCTGGTTGCATTTTAAAAGAAGCTTCTCGAATCTGTTCAGCAAGAAACCGAGGAAACGTTTGTGTCCTGCTTGTGTCAATTTTACTGCACATTGTAAAGCGCACATTTAGGAATGATTTAAAATCTGGCAAATAATTTACTATCACAATTTCATTATTAGCCTCTATCGTATTCTGTTTATTCTTGTATGGATCACGTCGCACTACAATGAACAAATACATATCTGCAAAAGTGTAGGTTTCCAACCATCCTGGGAAAAGTTGCATTATTTTCTATTCTGTTTAGAAAATAGGCTAAATACATAAATCTCTAGACTCATCTACATCACCAGAGTGTTGCCAGTCTTTAACTCGTAAACTAACAACAACAATAATAATAATAATAATAATAATAATAAAAAGTGTTTTTCTTTTTAAAAAAATCTGTGTGATCAGTTAACATGATGCTCTGTCATCAGTATTAACTTTTACAGGAATCAGGAAAGTTACCGAAACAGCAATCCCTCTCTGCTCCTCCCCCAACCCCATTCTGCAATCACTGACAAAATGGGATTATTATAATTTACACACTTCTATACATGTGTAGGTGTCTCTTGTCAGTCTCGCATCCCTGCCTTAACACAAACATGCACATTGTATGATTTATGAAGTTTAAATATAGGATCAGGGGTTAGAAATCGCCCATGTAGTCCCGTAGATGCGAATTTGAGGTTGTCCGAATGTCACACAAATTCGGTTCTACAGGGTGCATATAGACGACTTGCAAACAAATAGCAACAAAAAGGAGCGCAAAAGACTCGGTTACTTTACTATCCTCGTAAGGACCTCTCATTGACATAATTAGCTGTTACTGCTATGCTACATATACACTACCAGCACACTACACTAACCCTGACCCCAATAACCAAAGGGAAGCCATATAAGACTTTTTTTTTTTTTAATGAAAGATGCATTTCCTTAAATTATTACCTTGTGGGGACCAGCCAAAAACCCCCCACCAGATATTTTGGTCCTCACCAAAATGTATAAACACGCCCACACATACGAACATAATTAGAAAAAGAAAGAAAGATAAGCTTAATAATAATAATAATAGTAATAATAATGTATACATTTTTCACCTATATTATAGTTTTATCCCTGTACATGACCAACGTCCAGTTCAGAAAATAACATAGATCAAATCACCGAAATTGCTCGTTATGGCGAAAAAATCTCAGACCAGATCCAGCTGCTTTTTCATATACGTTTCCATAAATCTTCAATGCCAACCCCATCCCCCATTTTACCCCCTCACCCCCTTTCTCCTCTCCCTCTCGCTTGCTGAGGACATATTTTAATATTAGACAGGGTGACCGACGTTTCACCCCGCCATCAGATCTGTTTCAATAGTTCACTGCCAAGGAGTTATTGATGAGACACCGTCAATGAAATTTGTCCCGATACAAAACGCCATTTGTCCTCCCTTCATCCACACGACTGAATGTAGACTTAATATGCGTCAAGACCCTGATGCTTTCTGAAAGATGTTTGTCTGGGTTTTGTTTTAAACTACATTTTAAAGAGTGTATTCTGTCAGTAATAACTCGCAGGTAACATTTAAGAGTTGAACTAAATTACAAGTATTATAAATGTCGTGCTCGCTAAGTGGTAGTAATGCTAATCTCCAATCCCCAGGAGTCAATAAATAAATACTATATCAGTTTCTCATGGGGCTGTGGATACCCAGAGCGACTAGCTGCTTGAACCGAAATATGATTTAAAAAAGGGCAATGACATAAATATTTCAGTGGGTAACCGTGATGTTTTTATAATAATAATAATAACAATAATAATAATGATTGTTGTTGTTATTATTATTATTATTATTATTATTATTGTGCTTGAGGGAAAAAGAGAGAGAGAGAGAGAGTGAGTTAATACATTTTTTTCAGGATTAAGGCCTCGTGTCTGCGGGTCAACTTTACTTTCTATTTCCGCTTGATGCCCTCCTTGCTAATTGCCTTTTGGAAATTAACTCCATCATAATGATTATGCGATGCAGAACGATTAAAAAAAGATGCACCATCACTGTTGATAGTTTCACCTTTTAAACACGAGTATTTTTTCTAGCATGTAGGTCTATTAAC
>JAOTRJ010000001.1:11342578-11357608 GCA_028564905.1 Leptodoras praelongus | reverse complement strand
AAAAAAGATGCACCATCACTGTTGATAGTTTCACCTTTTAAACACGAGTATTTTTTCTAGCATGTAGGTCTATTAACACAGAAAGTAGGTGTAGTAGTAGCTACGTTAACAACACACTGAAATACAGTAAATGCATTACAAATCCATTGAAGTAGCAAATGAACCTACACTCACAGATGACAGCTTTTAAAGAGATATAAATATTTTATTTACCAATTTTATGGACTAATTGTCTAATCACGAAAATGATCATATACATTACATGTACATGCAAATACACATATACACACATATTGTGAAGAAACAAAAGTTTTCTGCTGATATAATAATGACTTTTCAAACAAAAGACTTAAGTGCAAATCCACTTTAGTTAATAAGTAGGATTTCCTGTCAGATACAGAGAGACTCGCGCACAGAGAGAGAAGCTTGTTAGCCAAGCTTAATAAGACAGAATATAATCTCTCTTTTTTTTTAGATGAACATAAATTAACCAAAAGTTAAACGTCTTGTCCATTTGCACTGAATTCATGGTCGGCAAAGTGGATTTGAGGCCCCTAAAGCTGTAAAATAACATCAGAAAACGAAACCAAGGAAAGTCGAAGCTTAATAAGATTAACCAGAGCATTTAAAAAGCCTAATTGAAACACATTAGCTCGGGGAACACCACGAGCATTTGCTCAGGAAACATTAAATGAACACTTTCCGAAGAAAACATTGAATTAGAGCATTAATTAATCCCCCCAGGGTGGTGGAGGAGCACGTGACTATTTCATTACGAGTTAGGTTATTAACTTACAGCACCATTTTGCAGTCAAAAAATCATCCAGGGGACGCTCTGTGGTCTTCTGTCCACTCGCATGGGCTTTACTTGAGGGTTTTTTTTGTCACTTCTGCTTGTAAACCATAAAACTTATTGTAATGGCGTCACGTGCTGCACGCGGACCACTCACACACACTCCCCATAGGCCTCATTCAGGCTGCAAAAGTTTAAAAAAGTGGATAAAAACACGCTTCCGCACGGGTTGTAGCTGGGGCTAGTACTAAATATTTATTTTTTATTAGTAAGTGTATTTGCTTTTTGTTATTGTGGGCTTTAAGCAACGCTGCAGTGGTGAGTAAACTGCATAATTTATAGGTCATTACTTCAAATCGACATGTTCGTGTGCAGTGCATTTATATATGTATGTTATATATCATCTATCTATATATTTATCTATCTTTTTATTTATTTATTTGTTTGTTTATTACATTTAATATGTTTTGACTGAAATGTAAAGTTTCAAAAAATTGCTATTTTCACAAATAATTGCTATTTTCACAAATGAAAAATAATAAACGTCTGTGGTTGATCTATTAACTATTCATTTAACTCGACAAACTTAAGTTGAATGTATTTTTGCATATTAAGGTTTAATTACCCATTTTGTGATATTTACGTCAGCTCAGACTTTGTTGTAGCTTACAATTCCTCATTTCTATATAAATTATTTGTATTCTTATTAATAAAGAACTGAAACGTCACCTAAGTCAGGAATGGACATCAAAGGATCAAAGGCAGGACAGCAAGCAGTCAACCTGTTCTCATTTCCCATCTGTTTCAATAGACAGGATACAACTGTCGTCGTTTTAGAGCCATAAAGTTTTATTAGGTGTCAGGGCCATAAAACGTTTACAGGCATCTGTCTGTACTGTAAATAATTACAGAGGAACTGAAGGACAGCGCGAGGAAGGGTTAGATTAGCCTTTCAAACCTCTCCAATATTTGTAAGCTTATTTTGAGATTTATTCCAATACCCCTTTCTCCCAAGACCTTTTAATGGAATCATGTGAACTTCTACCCTGAAAAAAAATATACATTTTTATGAATTGGTTTGTGAAACGTAATGAAGCACATAGTTGAAATTCCTTCAGCTGACATCCTGGAAATAAACCTGACACGATGCGGATGTTGTTATTTGGACAAGTGACATGAGCGGAAATTACTCAGTGTCTCTTTAGCAGCTGAGCATCAAATTAACACACAACTCGCACACACCGACTCAAACAAGCGGCACTTTAAGATACTTTATTCGGTACATGATTGGCATTTATTGCATCGAATCTGATATTTGCACAGCTATGGCGAAAATTTAGCCTGTGTGTGTAATCTTTCTATTATACAGCATCTGCTTTGTTAGTGACTTACAGTAAACACTTCTTTAAAAAATGGATGAGGGTTCTTTTTTTCCAAAGGTTGTAAAGCTGATAATAAAACATTAACAAAGATTAAGAAGGACTAAACAAAACTTAAATGGACACTGACCTCGGGGTAGTCATAATGACTCATGGCGTTATAATCTTATAAATTAGACAATAATATTTTTTTCATGTTTATATTAATATAAATGTATCATAGGCCTATATTTAAGTGCTCTTAGTCCAGCATCATTGACGCATTCTTGCATTCAAACCTGTTAGACTGTAAAATGACAACCGTATTATTATTATAATATCAGTAGTAGGCTAGTGCTGATCATTTGCTAGTTGATATACTGTGGATATCATCGTGCTCTCATGACCATCCTGAGCTTTATTTATTAATTTGGAGGAAGATTTCTGGCAATTTTGGGCAGTGTTCCAAAAAACAAAAAAAGACAGCCATGTCTACAGTGACGTATGGACTGGTATGATCTAATTTTAAGGGCTCAAATCTTGAGAGGATCAAAAATACCTACATACTCAGAAAAAGTAGTAAATAGTAGTACTAAATGGTACATTTCCTTGTCTCTGCAGTGGTACCTTTTATCCTTTGTACTTTATTGGTATCTTTCACCTGGAAATGGTGGATAATGTGCATTTAAATTTGGTTTAAGGTGTATAATTGGGCCCTAATTAGATTTTAAAATATAGTGTACATTATATCCACATTTCCAGGTTGAATATATACATGTTATTAAAGGTCCAGCATCTGTACCGTCCAGGGTTCCACCTCAGCAACAAAGAATTATACAGTTGAGTACTCAATTTTTTCCTGAGTGCACAATATCATGATAGGCCATGGGATTATCATGATGAGAAATAATATTGCCACAGACCTATTAATAAAAAGACATTGCAAGTTCTATAACTTTTTTTAAAATGTATTATTTATGTAGTAATGTTTAATTTTGTGTGTTTGTGTCTTTCTTCCATTTCATTCTGCGGTTCTGGAACCAGATTTTGATCTGCCTCTCATTCAGACACAGCGTGTTCGCGATCTCGATTCTTCTTCGTCTGGATAAATATCGGTTGTAGTGAAACTCTTTCTCCAGCTCCAGTGTTTGGTAGCGGGTGTAACTCGTCCTCGCTCGTTTCCCATCCGATTCTGAAGTTTCACCCGGAAAGAAAACAAAAAACAGAATAAACAGACAAAAGTCTACTGATAAAACTGAGGAAATAAACAGGCCAAATGCAGCATTAGGAAGGGTGTTGCATGTACTGTTGTCTTGGTTCTGCTTTTATAAGCAAAGCGTTGAATTAAATGAAATATAAGTAATAGGCAGTTGAATTCGCATACAAACCTAATTCACCTTAATTAGCGCATTAAACTCTGGTAATTTAGTGGATAACGGCAAACATCAGTTTATTATCAGTAGTAATAAAAAAGTAATGTTTTGAATCACTGGAACAAGGACGCTGACATGAACACTGACTCCGTTTCACTGTTTCCGAAAATAACAGCTAACTTTAACAACACCATGTGATCTTTAATGTTTATTCACCTTAGAAAATGATTGCATACCTCACACTATGCAGTTTATTACTCATCACGTTCTCACTCAAATATAGAGCTTAATAATTCAATTTATAACGTTTTATAGTACGTTGGGAATCTCGTTTTATTTATTTGTTCTATTAATTTAACTAATCCAGAATCTTAGCTTGGTTTGGTGGTTTGTTGTTTCCCTTATCCAATTAGGCCACCATAAATTTGGTCGCGGATGGTCTCTTGGTCGCGAGCGGACAGTTTTACGAGCAATTGAAGCCTTTTGTCATAAAAATTTACGACCGTCGGTTTTATTATTTCCGAATGAGGTCTATAAAACTCGAGGAAAAAATAACAATGAATGAACGAGGGGGAGGAAACAGAGAGGAAAACGCATGAAGGAGCGAAAGTGAGGACAGGAGAAAACTTTTACCGTGCAGTTTAGTCATCCACGGGTAGATTTGCGGTCGAGTGTGCGCGAGCTGCGCAGCTTTCACTTTCTTCTCCGCGCCGCTTTTTGATTTCTTCTCGACCTCAAACGCCTCGTCGTGTCTCCCGCTGTCCGCGTCTCCGCTTTGCTCGTCATAAGACGGTTCCGGGGCGCGTTCATAGTCGTGGTGGTGGTGGTGGTGGTCAGCAGGTGGACCAGAGCTCATCTCCCGCACGCTGCAACGGCGGCGGTGGCTGTCACGGGGGCAGGGCGCGCGCGATCGCGTGGACTTCGTGGGCGCGGTTGTTGGTTTTTGCGAAGGCGGACGCCTCGTGACTTGATTTCTTCAGTCGGAAACGTAAGATGTCATCTCAAAAAGCTTTAAGAAACTTTTGGGAAGTTTTTAAAAAAAAATATTTTATTTTTACATTTCTTGCTGCAAATGCCTGTGATTTGTGTCTTGCTTGAACTGTATATGATTAATCCAGAATTTATAGGTGAAAGTTTTTTTTCCTGCTTCATTTGCTATTGGCCAAATATAGATCGCTTCAAGTGGATCACGTGCCCGTTTCCTCCAGTCATACTTTTAGTTAGATGTTGTCAGGGGTTTATTAATGGAGATGTAAAAACATAATAAGTTGCGCAACAGTGACACTCGAAAGAAGGACCAATAGCGTCACCTGGTGATTAAGACTGTACAGGACAGGGGATTTAATGCGTGGAAATGTAATACCTAGTTAATGCAGAATCTTTTCCAGTAAAAATATAGAAATCAGCTAGACGTCATAAAGAGTCACGAGGACATTGATAAGTGAGAGTTACCCATGGAAAAGCTTTGCTGTCTTCAAGTACAAGTGACTTTGTGTAAGGTAATCAGACGCTTTAAACTAGTTATATTAAAAACACCCAATTTCCCATCAAATTAAGACCAGTAGTCCACTGTCTTAGACAGCAAAACACTACTACCACTACTACTACTATTAATAATAATAATAATAATAATAATAATGTTTGTTGAATTTAAAGCTGATTAATTAAAACACAGAAGGTTGTTTTAATTATCAGGATACTTTTTTCATTTCTTAAGTTATTTGATTAATTCGCCGCACAGGTTGGGCATCCCGTTGCTATCAACTGTAGTTATTACACAGTCCTATCGTATTGTTCTTCCTGTCTCTTAGATCAAGACCAAAGAGAGCTTTCGTGAAACTTTAGACTTACAGCTGTCTGGACTGTTCGCAAACAAGCTAATGTGTGATACTGTGATGCATGTAATTTAATGAGCCGAGAATTTTAATGTTACTGAAATACGAAATGCTAAACTGAATCGAGTTTTTCAGAAAAGCATAAAATATGGTCGTTGAACAGTAGCGGGTGCATCGCAGTTTACCCTCTGAACCTGTTAAGAACTTAACTTTACGATGCGTTTGGGAAATTAGACCCAACTAACTTACCTTTACATTTTCAAGTTTTAGTTACAATTTTACTAAAAATGCACCTGATCTAAATATAATAGAAAATATGAAGACAGTGTGGCGTAACACGAGATGTTCTGGCGGAATTATAAATCTAGAACCTTCAAATCTGCCAGGTACTTTTGTTTCCTGTCTAATTTTCGTTAAGAATTTAACTCTACCTTACGTTGTGGTATTAAATCATTACACAATAGTTTTATATGCATTAAATCATTTTCTTTGACTTCTTTCAGTACATTTTGTTAAAAAACATTCCCGTGGGTTTAAGGGGTAAAGAAAGGCTTTCAAATGATTCTAATAAAATACTAGTTTATAACTCGTTCACTGAATATTTTCTGCGCTATCAGTGAAGGGCACCGACAGCTATAAGCATACATTTGTTCATTTATTTGTTTTTGAAGTATTTTCATGGACTTTTAAGGTGGTTTTTATTATAATTTTCTATACTTTCTGTAGTTTTTATAATTTTTATTTCATTTTTTTGTTTTGCATTGAAAACCTCTGTAACCTGACCTCTCGTTGATGATCCAAATCTTGGAATTTCACTTTCACAAATAAAGCCAAAATCCAGAAGTACAGTGCTTTTACACATGCACATTTGTCCGATTTGGTGCTTCTTGGAGAGAATGACATTTGTTTGTACATTTCATGAAGCGTGCTTTAGTGTTTAAATGCACTTTATAGTTTATACACTTCTGTTGCACTCCACTGCAATATTTCTGACTTGGTTTCTCTTTTGATCTTGTAATCTAGAATATTTTCACTTTTTATTACAGTGTAAAGCCCGAATAACTCGCACAATACTTTTTTAAATCCTATTTGTAGAAATAATGTTAGTTCAAATATTGTTAGCCCATTTTTTTTAAACATACCGGAACACCAACATTTAAAAACATTGAAACTCGTGAGTGCTATGTTACATTTGTCTGTTCATTTGAAATATTGCTTAAAAAGAAAACCTTTCTGTTGGGTGACATGGTTTCATATAAACATATTTATGTTAAAGTCTTAATACTTTACCATTAAATTTAGGAAAATGTACAAAATTACAACACACGGTCTATAATGTTTGAGAATCTTTACAGGAACTTAAGTACGCGATGTGTTTATGGTTTTTTTCTTGATTTCCTGAATCTGATGCCGAATGTAAAACTGATGTTGCCAGCAAAATCTCAAATAACATAAGTGACACAATTTCGACTCGTTGAGGATACATGTTGATGTTTATTAAAAAATGATGCCAGTTCAGTAGGTAGTTTTATGTAACCAAACATTTGCTTGTATGCATGGAGGAGGCACAAAATTATAGACCACCAATTTCTGTCTCATAGCGGTAAACAACTAAGGCAAGATCATTTCATATAAACATACTTTCTATATATGCATATGTATATATAATCATTATAACAATTTGCCAGTTTTCTCTCAGATTTTAATTCGTAACAAAATCCGGTAGGTAATGTCAACAGGTAGTTTTATATAACTGTACTTTTTCTACATAATGAATACGTGGAGTATAGATATACGTGGAAAAGCCACAATTCTAGCGCATAACAGTTTATGAGGCAAAATTCAACAGGTAGTTGAATAGGTAGTTTTTAACCATATTTTCCAACATACTTATATGTATGAAATATGACACACATAATTATGGCACATGTTTTAGGTAGTTTCATGTATATACAACGTGCCTGATGCAAAAAATACAAATAAAAATCTACTCCTTAGTGTCATCAGTGGGTCGTTCTGTATCCTCCTTTCGTGTTTCCTGTTCGTTTAGAGTGGAGGTCAAATTGTTCTCTTTTTTCCATTTCATCCTGCGGTTCTGAAACCAGATTTTAATCTGTCGCTCGGTTAGACACAGCGTGTTGGCGATCTCGATTCTTCTTCTCCGTGTTAAATATCGGTTGTAGTGAAACTCTTTCTCCAGCTCCAAGGTTTGGTATCGAGAATAAATCTGACGACCCCTGCGCCTGTCAGTGCCATAACCAACACCTGAGGAAAAGAAAAGATACGTTGATTAACGTCATGGGAAAAAATTACGCCTTAAGGCTGTGGACAATTCTCTACTGTTCTCGTTCAACACTATGGTTTTACAGTGAATTTACACACGTGCTAGCTTCTGCTACGAAATGTCTGAAATGACGTAGCAACGCGGAACTTTTTTCTACATAGTGCGAATAATAAACTAATGCTTAATTCAGCGTCAGTTCTGCTAAAATTGGAAATGACGAGATCGTCATTCAGGCATTTCACTCTTTGGTTTGAGCATAACCAATAGAATTTCCCTGATTAGCTCGCTTGTCTACAAACTTCCCTATTTTAAGGTTTTGTTTTGAATGTTTTGTTGGCTATTTATTTCCTGTGTGAGACATTTACTACCTGAGCGAAAGAGGACCTCTGTCCAATGCTTTATGGGGTAATAAAACAATAAAAATGCTAATTTGTAGTTTTATAATCCATGCAACTCAAACTGTGTCTCTGTAAAAAATACATGAATAAATGCATCATGTAAACTCACCACTGTGCGAGTTCATTCTTTGCATCCAGGGATAAATCTGAATGCTACTGCCTTTCGGATCCTGGCACGCGCTTCTGCATTGCTCTAAAGATGGTGAAGTTGTGAAGTCCTGCGCAAAGCTTTGTCTGCAACCGGAAATCGCATCTTTGTCCGAGTAAAACGCGTTGGATCCGTAGTCGTACGGTGTGCGGCTCGTGCCGAACATCATGTCTTCCTGCGGCGGGTAGAAGGGCGCGCGGTACATCCGGTTAGCGGCGCCATAGGACGACGGGAAATGGCGGACCACGGGGTCGTAGGTGCTCGAGTTGGACAGGGCCACATTGGGCAAAACCTCGTGAGCTCCGGTTAAGTGGCACGAGAGGGACGAGTTGGTGAAATAGGAATTCATACCGTCCACTCTCACTCACTCTCTCTCTCACTCACTCACTCCAAACCTCTCTTCTTCTCTTTCCCTCCCTCTCCTACTTTCTATGATCTCTCTCTCTTTCTCTATTTTACTCCCTCCCTCCTTCTTTCCCTCCCTCACTCACGCTTACTTTCTTTCCTTCTTTTTCGCAGTCTTTCTTTTGTTTCTTTTTCGCCCCTCTCTTTAATGCCACTGCTGTAAGATGTCTAATTTATTTCGGGACACCAGTGAAAGACTTCACACGCGCAGCTCAACGTGTTTTCAAAGCATCCTTTCTAAGATGGACAGAGACGACTGGGTCAGCTGACCACACTTTATCCAATGAAAGACTTGATTATGGAGAGAGAGAGAAAAAATGAAGTCAAAATTTTCGACCTTCTCTCCCATAACATCAGATTATACAGTTTTTGGAAGGTGACATATTACTCTCTCTCTCTCCACACACCCACCCACCCACACAACACACACACACAACATGCCTTTCCCCCCTTCGTCTGATCTTAAACGTTTCCATGATATTTCTTAATTTCTTCCTGACATAAAAACCGACATCAAACTCTTTCAGTTCTCAATAAAATGTCGATTCTCTTTCATGTAGCGTTATCGTTTTGACTAACTTTCATGTTCAGCTTTCATTTATCACGCTGATAGCATCATGTAATAATGTAGACCAGTATTCATGTACACAACTGTTGAGCCTCATCTGTTACTGTAGAAACAAGAAAAGGCGGACAACCTTCAATAAAGTTAAAAATTATGTAACGTATGAAGAACAGATGAACAGTGCATAATAAGAGGTGAAGATGGATACGAGAGCGAGAAACTTACGGCAAAAATACTGAATTAGATTTTTTATTAGTTAAATTAAAAGCAATGTGATCTTTAAATATTACATTTTAAAAATACAATTATAGTTTTATTACTAGTCTAGTAATATTTTATTTATGTGCAGACAAAAGTTGAAATACTTTATATGCAAAGACATATACTATTATTATTGTTATTAATATTAATAACAATAATGATAATATAATCATATAATTTGTATATATATATATATATGCTAATTCATTCCAATAAAAAAATAGAAATTAAACTTGATTTTATATGACGATATTATCTATCTATCTATCTATCTATCTATCTATCTATCTGTGCATGTAATATATTCATATTATGCCTTTAAGCTTTATTGATTCCGCATCTCTGTAGTGCCATTTAATCAACTTATGCTGCTAAACAAAAAAAAATGAGGTTGCTATCATTGTGGACAAAGCCGCATGGCAATCGAGTGATTACTTCCACAAAAATACTTTAGAGAGTACATTTCTTCTACTGTATATTTGGTAAAACTACCAAACATATTTGGGTGTGTTGTGTCTATAGTGTGTTGACTCCTTTTGTGCAGAAGGGAAATTTATAGGGAGGCAGGAGGAGGTTTATGGCAGTTTTACTGCTTAACGCCTGAGCTAAAAGTCATAAAACCAGACAAATGTCAACTTCCAACAAAAGCGTCTTTACACGCAGCGCAAAGACTTAGTCGTGTTCATAGAAAAAGATAATAATTAAATTCACTTATATAAAGGCGCTAAAGGCAATGCGGGACGGCAATGCGAATTATTTTTAGTCAATCTTGAGAAGTGAAAAATGATCTTAATTCAGCAAAGTTTGCCCAAAGACATTCTAATAAATCCCTTTCATGTACTGCGGTCAATGCGCCTTGCAGAAATTGATTTATTTTGAGCATTGTATGCCAGAAATTAGTGACTTACGCTATACTTACGCTTCAGAAATCAATATATTTCTCTTCTTATTACAGTCTTGAAAGATATTCATTCCAAAGTAAAATGACATTTTGGGAAATAAAGACAGATAGAAAAGGGACGTCAGATAGTCTCGCTAGGGGGATACGCTAACCTAGACGAGCACATCTGATCAAGAGCAAGAACAGGACAAAGCACACTGACTGCAAAACAACCAGCAAGAACATCTTAACCAGCAAAGTGTTGCTTATCAAGCAGCGTGATCATGCTACACCTTCACCAGATCAGCACTAAACAGCTATACAGGCGTGGACCTGAATGCAATGCAAGGTTAATTTGGTTTTTTTCTTCTGCGGGGAAATGTTTGATTGCATGTCTAATTGTATAGTAAACTGCCAAAATATGAATATAAATATAATTGCTAAAGTGGTGCAGAATCATACTGTCGAATTGCTGTATGTCATTTACGTAACAAACACTCCACTTGGTCTTCTACAGATGTGAAATGTTTCTCTGATCTGTATCTTCGGGTACTTTTAGAGGACCATTTCTATAATTGAATCCATATGAGCGCAAATGCGACTAGTCTAAAAACCTAAATACGTTACTTTTATTGGATCTACATACCAGCTCGTGTATGAATGTATTAGATATTAGATTTATAAATTGATAAATAGTCATAAACTATCATACATAAAACACAAACCTGTCTTAAGTAATGTGCTATGAGAAAGTATTGATGTAAATGATAAAAAAAAATAAGGAAACTGTAACACCATACAGGATTTTGATATTTCATTCACAAGACTAACGAAGACATTTAAAAAAAACATAGAAAGACTGAAATCAGACTATATTCACTAAATACATTTACGAAACTGAACAGGTCGCCGTGCAAATTCGCGAAGATAAGCAAATGCTAAATGTCTCTTAAATGAATATCTACAGAGTTTCTTTTTAAATACTTAATCATGAGCAAAATGCTTATTATTAGCTTTTTAATTGTTGCTTTAAAGCAAGAATTCTAAGATTATACAACTAAAACATTGTGTGTAATATATATAACAAAAAAAAAACCCAAAAGTGTATAGTCGTGAGAGAGAGAGAGAGAGAGAGACAGAGAGAGATGACTGCTCCTGCACCGTCGCTGCTCACTAAAGTGTTTTACTGCTTCACCTTTTGTTCAGACCCGGAATTTACGGCACAAATGATTTTTGTCTTAACAAAACTGCCTGGCTCTGAAACACACATAATAAATGATTATTATTATAATTATTATTGTTTCTATTATTGTTGTTATTATTATTGTTATTATTTTTATTGTTATTATTAGTGAACTATCAAATTGTTGACATTGCTGTCTGGGCTTTTGAACGGAAAATAAATGTTAATAAAGATGACCGTAATAATGCCGCTAAACGGTGCACACACGGCTGCTGAATCTCTAAAGTGAATATAAAGTAGAAACACAGAAAGCAGCCTGGCGTTCTGTTTGCAGCGGTTACTAAAGTGTTTTATGACATCCTGCACTGGGACCAACTGGTTTCTGGTTTTAGCTTCTTTTGGCAAATGAGGTCATAAACATGGATCGCAACAGAAGAGCTGAGAAATAACGCAAATAACATGCAACTGTATAAATAACAGCATTTCGACCTCACGTTTTAATATCATGTAGCTGCAGCCGAAATGCTGCTGCAGAATAATAAAATCATTCTAAAATGGAATGCAATAAATAATCAGGAAATGACACTTGAATAGATGAGGCCTATAATATAATAACCAACGGATAGTTTCTGATATGGGAAACAAATGTTTAGGGGCTATTTTGATGAGCTATTTTATAAATACGTTAGTCATTTGTATAAGACTATTTACACTGCGTTAGTCATTAAAGTATTAATAATAAACTCTTCATATATTCATAAACAAGCCCCCTCCCCTCTCTCTCTCTCTCCCTCTCTCTCTCTCTCTCTGTGTCTGTGTCTGCTTCACATTTAGCCTGAACGCCATTATGAAGTGTCGCTGATGTTGGAAAGAAAAAACAGAGGAGACTTCCGACCTTTTGGGGCCGTAAACTGAAATGTCTGCGACAGAAACACACAGCCCGCCTACTCACAGAGAAAGCACACTGCTGACCACACATCCGGACAATTACTATTTGGTTTTGATTATTTTTTACTGGCTAGTCATCGTCCAAGAAAAAAAACCTCTACAGTATAAGAATAGCCGGAAGGCTGTGTTCCACATCCGTTTTAAAATAAAGTGCCTACTTACTGAAGATCCCATGACAGAACATCGTCCTTCTGTTTATAAAAAAAAATACTTATATAATCACTGTAACATATTAAGCCATTTCATCTTCAATATTGCTGTTATTTACGTATTCACGTATTTACACTTATTTAATCCACACTATACTTGCATAATGCATGCAATACTTTTTTTAAAATTTACATACAATTTATTTATCTCTGTGTAATTTATGAGGATGTTTGTTGTGTGTGTGTGTGTGTGTATATATATATATATATATATATATATATATATATGTATATATATAATTGTATAATGGAAAGACTCTCTGTCTCTTTCACACACACACGTTATAATCGATTTAAAAAAAATATACTGTATTGAGGTCTGTTGTCAAAAGCAACGATATATAACTGAACACTAGATGGCAGCATCGACTTCTCAACTTCCAGTGTCTGGCTCTGTTGACAAAACACACTGATAACCGATGACCTTAAAATTCATTTAAGCTGCAAGTGTGAAAGTGTAATATATATATATATATATATATATATATATATGTATATGTGTGTGTGTGTGGTATATTTTGTGTGTATATATAATGTGTATATGTGCATAGAATATAATATATAAGTATATATAAGTATATAATATATATAATACACTTACAGTTTAACGGAATATAATTCACCGTTTAAAATGTTCATATCCATTATTGTTAGTACAGGTAATTAAGGAAGTACAGCGAATTGTTACGAGTGTCGTGCATTTCACCAGTATTCTTATACACATTAATATTTCAGGATGCTGGTGTCGGTCATCCTTCACTTTACTGTAAACTACATGTTTTCATTTTTTTTGTTGAAAACTGACTTAGCATTATCAAATACAAATCTGCATCCCAAAATCAATGAATACGAGTTGTGACCTGAACACAAACATAGGACTTTTGAATATAGCACTCCTTTGAATATTTGACATTTATTCGCGGAAAAGCCAAAACGTAAACATTGCTTTTTTAAAAAAAAAAAACTTTATATTTTTCAGTGGATAAGTTATAAAAATATGTACATACATCAGATGACCATAAACAAATACATATAACACCTTATATGAGTCTGTATCGTAAAGTGTTTCATGCAGCGTACCAGTAAGAAGAACAGAAAGGTGACTTACCAGTACTCACAGGCTCATCAAGGCACCGCATGAAATCATTTCATTCAGATATTCCGTATTTTGTAGAATCTGTTGTACTAAGAGTCAGTGGTCACTCTTTTGTACACTGCAAACCTGATCAGAAAATGGACCTTTCTGTTCTGGTTAACGATGCGATGAAGCTGACGAAGAAGGTTGGAAAACCAAAAACAGCCCATTTTCTTTTCTTTTACTATTTAATATCAAGCTACAATAAGAAGTGCATGCTCCTCTTTTAGAGATTGAGAGTGAATCTGAGTCACCAAACCAAACGCCAACAGCATAAAGTTCATGTTCACGGAGAGCAAGTCACGTGACGAGCGCTACCCAATCCCCATCTCAGTTCAGTCGTAAAGTTTTTATTACTTTAGCTGTAAATTTACCACCAAACATCGAGGAATGTGTTTCCCCCCTTCCAGTCCTGAGCTGTTCACGAAGGTCTCTAAACTCACTATATACTGAGCTCTCTACACACACTCCACGTCCAGCTTTTTACATGGAAGATGCTTGTAGAGGAAATCTATACAGAATATTGGAATACCCCCGTCCAAAAACAGATAGGCTAAACAGTCTCTCCATGGCAGAACATCGCCAAAACAGTCTGAACCATCTGTTTTATTATATTTTTAAATAGCCGATTAGTTCACAGTTACTCTCTGTAACGCTGCACCACAGCCTTGGAGAACGCCATTTAGTTCCACTATACACTTACAGGCCTAGACTTCAATAACAATAAAGCGTTCTAAACGTTTTATTTTACTTTATTTCTATTTTAATACTTTTTTTAATTATTAAAATCACTACAACATTTCTGAATTTAATCGTCTGTATGTGTTTAACCTTTCTTTCCCTTTTAAATAGTCACATGATTTATACTTGCAAAAATTGTACTATGCATTTTTATTTTCTTATGTTGAATTTATTTTAACCACTTTCCTCCACCAGATTTACATTTATCCTTTATCCACAAAAGATACTAACTAAGGTTAGGGTTAGGGTTACTCACAATCTGTGTGAATTAATGTTTGCATAGCATATTATAAAGCTAATTATTTCACCCAAAATGGCGATGAGCTTTTTCACGCTTGTTTCTGTGATTTATTCTAATATTAAAGTTGCACTGTACCACATTATATTCATAGCCAGAATACACTCTCATGCTCTCAGTTCTGCTCGTCAAAGTCAGGCTTTAATAATATCCGAAAATAAAATGAAAAATGACCAATGGGAGAACGGAGAGGCACATGGGTGCATAATTAGATTC
>JAOTRJ010000001.1:11316983-11341766 GCA_028564905.1 Leptodoras praelongus | reverse complement strand
ATAAAGGTTCGTATTCATCTAAACTTGGTACACATGCACCTTCGAAATGTTGTTGATAAATCCTTTTTAATTAAAAATTCTTGCCTTAAACAAAAGCCAAGTAACATTTTTCTTCATAAATATATTGTTTGTGGAAATCAGAATGAAACCAGCTACATGAGAAATGAATAAAATTGTTATGAGGCCTTGTTTTGAGCCTCTTAAGGCTTTGTATTTAAAATAGTAATTTATTGGTATAGCTAGTTTTATGAATTTATTCAAAAAATCGACACCTTAAGAAATATTATTATTAATAATATATTCATGTTTTTTTTTTACTAGCTTTTACTTTTCAAAAATAACTTAAATGGTTAAATCTATCTATCTATCTATCTATCTATCTATCTATCTATCTATCTATCGTTTTAGGTAGCTAGCAATCACATTTTAGTAGTAATAGCAATAGCAGTGTAACAAGAATTCACTATATCGATTTACAGTAAATTATCAAAAAAACAAAAATCAAGGATTAAATGTGATCTCGTGTTATTAAAATCGGGATCTTTAAATTATTTTGGTGTTTAAGTATTTTTGTGCTGTTCATTTGCCCATGTTTCCAGCCACCGAGTTTCATTAAGGCATGTGTAAGGTGTAGGTTTTCACGTGGCTTCTCATTTTATTTCTGACAAAAAGAAATACTCCCCAATAATCCTTAAACCCTAATCTTTGTTGTGTTCACTCCGTCTTTGCGTCAGTCTGACGCTTTTTGACACACACCTTCTTTTATAGACAAATATATTTTCCCAGATATTATTTTAACATCTTTTTCTAATTTTAGAAATCCGTTAATGTATAGTATTCTCATCTCCGTAATAAAAAAATCCTGAAGTCTCAGAAATGTCTCTCTTGCTCGGGGCTAGAGATGGCAGATGGGAGTGTAAATAACAAACACCGAGACAGAAACTTCACCACTGTGGGTTATACAAAAGAGATATACGGAATTCACACACGAACACACACACACGCATCTATCTATCTATCTATCTATCTATCTATCTATCTATCTATCTATCTATCTAGTGTGTGTGTTTGTATAGCATCAAAACATGAGTTCATCAACTGGCGACTCCACCATTTTGACGCTCAAATTGTCTGAAGATGGATGATTAGCGACATCTAGTGGACATTTTGTTTACTCCCTCAGTCTCAGTAACGTTCTCTTTAGTTATTAGAGTTATTTATTTTCCCGTGAAAGCCATATACACACATACATTCTTTAATAGAGTGTTAAAGAAGTGTAAAATGAAATTCAGGTGAATATACAGGTGCTTGTTTAGGTTTTCGGATTTGGTTCCAGTATTTATTCCTAAATCTTTGCCCTTTTAATCTTTGTTTATTTTATTCTCTAATAACTCTCCCCCTAGATTTTCTCTAATTGTTTATTAAAGTGTTTCGCTGATTTCTGGTGATGCTTTGATGATTTCAGCTGATGCTGCTCATGTTTAACGCATTATTTATTGAAAGCTTTGTCAGCGGCTACGTATAAGCCATTTTTGCTAATAAGTTTGTGCTTGAGCACAAACCACGCGTTTATAAAACGGCAAACTTCTATAATTACAATTCTGCCGTCAAAAAAGAATAGCCTTTAAACACTGTTAAACGTGTGTGTGTTATATTAGCAAACGTTTACCCTTGACGAAGGCTGAAATCCAGGCATTTCAACCCCCTCTCCCATTGACTGAAGAGTGTGATAAAGGAAAACAGGGTGGACGCGTTTGTCGCGGACCAAAAACAAGTGTAATAACCCCTTTGTAACAAGCGTCAGCGTCGCCGCCAATAAAAACAATAAAGTAATTTAGGCCAGACGTCTAGCCAGTTCCGTTTTGTTTTGTTTGACCCCCGAGACAAACAGCGCTTCCGAATCAGGGTCATAAAGCTGCATTGCTCCGAACAGAAGACTGACTAGATAGAGCCTTAAAATTTCCTCACATCCTGTCATAAGTTTTGTGGTGCAGTGAGAAAAGTAAGGACATTTCTCCTTTCTGTTTTCTGGGCCAGAAAACACCTCACACCCGTCGTCGGAAGGAAGGAATGAATGAAATAACACCAACGCAATGTACAAGAGTGACTCGAGATATAATATACACAAACCTGATTCTAAATCTTATAATGTCCATCTTATAACGTTCAGTAACTTTTTCAGCATTTCGCCATTTCACGAGCTCGAAACATGGTTTTATATTCGTATATCGGAAGACAATCACGCTAAATTCATTGGGCGTTTATGTTAGTAAACGTAAAATAAGACAACGAAGCTCTCTTTTCTGCATGGCACTAAAAATGCACACATGTCTAATAACTCTGAAATAATTTTTTTAATAGACAGTAATGATGTAGGGTAAAAGAATCCTTCGTCATATATTTTGTAAATTGAAAAGATTTATTATAAAGAGGGCTTGAGAAGAAGAAAAAGAGTCGGTCAAAAAGGCCAGTAAAAGATGTAAACCAAAGTCACAGATGTTATTAATAAAAAAGGCTGCAGGGGTTCAGTCAGTCTAACACTTTTGCTCCATTTGCCATCAGCAGAATGCTATTTCATACAAAATGGTTAGCGATATAAGAAATACTAAACTTTATAAGCCAACACAGACACTCCTTCGGTAACATGCAAACAGAAGGAGAAAAAATACTGCTAAGACAATATCATCATCATCATCATCATCATCATCAACAACGACGGGAATAAAGCGTTCAGATGTAGAAACTAATGCATGTTTCAGTTTCAGTGAACTCTTCACTACTTCCACCAGTCACAACTTCTCAGTCATGTTCGTGTTCATTTTCTTCATTTTCATGCGTCGATTTTGAAACCAGATTTTAACCTGCCGCTCCGTAAGATTGAGGTCACGTGCCACTTCGTACCGACGGTCCCGTGTCAGATACATGTTGAACAAAAATTCCTTTTCCAGCTCTAAAATTTGGTATTTAGTGTAAGGACAGCGTTTCTTTCTTGTTGACTTTGCACTTATCCAATTGATCGCGGGATTATCTGGAAATAAAGTGAAAATAAATAAATTAATTAATTATAAAGAAAGAAATGGTCTAATATTCGTTGTCTTTCTGCCTTTCTGTCTTTCTGGCTATGGATTGTAACTAGTAAGTAATTAGTCCTTTAATTGTTGTTAGTGCATTCTTTGCATACAAATGTATCATTTACTAATTTCTTTCTTTCTTTGCTACAATTAGGCTATTATTTTTATAATTATTACATTTCTCTCAATATTCTCATATCGTTTCTAAGCAGTAACTTGGAAGTAGACTACAAAATAAAAAATGTACCGATGCCCCATGGCTTTACAGCTTCATAAAAGACTTTTAAAGTCTGGTAAGCTATCCCACAACTCAATAACGATGGGTTTTTTGTATTTGTAAGATGAGATTTTAGATGTTTAAGAAGTCAATATTAAAACACCAAATGAAAAACAATACGACGATTAAACTGATTTTGGCTCATGTCTATTTATCACCTTAAAACCTGTGTGGATTTTGCACTATAGGTAGACTGAAAATGTAAGCACCCAATTAAATAAATAGGAACAGGGCATAGCTGTCACCTCTTAATCCTGATTTATCACTTTAAGATGCCCAATATGCTTCTATGCATCATAGCATATTATGCATATCTATCTATCTATCTATCTATCTATCTATCGATAGCATCGCCATAACAAGGGAGAATTCAGAACTCATTTCTAATTTATCATTATTCCGGAAATGAACCTCATAGGCCTACATTATGGCAATATAGATTTAGTGTCAGTACAGAAGATATTATTTACAAAATTATTTACTAAACTAGACTATTTAGTTTTCTAGATAGTAATTATATTAAAACGCTGGAAAGTGGATTAAATTCTGCCTCAATTTTAAATAGCTTTGAACTCCGCCTTAACACCACCTTAACTCGACTTTATTCTGTGTAAAATCTCCTGAGATGACATTTCGCCCCCATCCTTTGATTCACATATTTTCAAAGATTTTACAATAAATAGATCTTTTTCCTTTAAATGATTGTGTTTCAGTTTTACCTACTTCCTTCAGCCCGGAAAACGGATTATTGGCACCATAAAAATGCAAACAAAGGAATGAGAATCTGAGAATCTTACCCTGGATTATGACCCTGTACACAACCAAATCATGCAAATATCTCATTTTAAATTACAGCATGCAACACTGCAACATCTAAGTAATATACTAATGTCATTTAAACTGTGTATGGGATAAATTAACCTTAAGACGCATCAAATGTGTTTGTATTTGCAGTAAATAAATCCACTCTTCGCTACTTTCCGGAGTCGTCACGGTAATAAAGTAAACTTACTGGGATCTAACCCGGGTTTGTCTTCTTTAGTCTTTTTGAAGTTGCCTGTAGAAGAGTTGATCTGCTCAGTCTTTGTATGAGTCGATGGCTTATAGAAATAACCAGAATTTTCGTTATATCTCATATCTGAGAAGTCATCCGTTTTCAATTCGTAATTTCTACTGCTCACTGCAGGTTCAATCCACGGCTGTAAAAACCTCGAGTCTGCCCCAATGCCCGCATGTTTGGCATAAAACACCGATTTTTGTGAATATCTAGGATCCCACGATGAGGCGAAGACAGCATTTTTGGATGCAAAACTGCACGAAGAAAGGTGTGAACAGTCTGCTGATAAAAATGGCGATGAACACATGTCTGTGAAATGCGCGCTGGCCTTGAGCACCTCTTGAGGGTCATTGTTTATCAGTGAATCCACAAAATAGTTGGCCGACATGACGACGTCCTCAGTCTCCTAAACATGCATTCAGATTAATATGGAGTGTAATGTCTGTACGTGTTGAGCGATACAGTCAAGACAGGTAATTATTTCCCTCGCGTATTCTTCTCCGCCATTGGCTGACATTAAACACGTGAGTGGGAAAAATCCACACTGTCGAAATATTTGGACAGTAGGCCTCTTAGTCCTCATTCAAATATGCGCTAGTGACATCTGCTTCAGTTACATCAATAAAACAGTTTGATCATATTGGATTTATTTAATATAATAAAAAAAATATATTCATAGGCCTAATAACAACGATCTATACTTGTTCGCCCCTCCCCCAAGCCCTAGGGTTCTATTACCGTGGCATTGTCGCTTTACTCTTTTATTTTTGTGCAATTCTCGTAACATGGGTCATTATTTACAATATATATATATATATATTAACCAAAGTATTATATTACAACACTGCACTATATCCGTAGTCGGAGACATGAACTAAACACATCGTAAGGCCAGTAAGATGTAGCAGACTCGTAATAAAGCTCAACATGAATAAAATGCGCAATATGAACTTCAAACGCGCCGCTTACGTTTGAAGCAACAAAACCCACGGACAGTAAACTGTTAAACTAACCTGAAAACTATCGGAGACCAGTCCGGAGTCAGAGTTCGTGCTGCCTAGTATTTTTATTTTACAAAGACATTTACTATTTTCAACTATTTAAACGTCCTACATTTCACTTATCTATTATCTATTCAAATCAGCAACATATTAAATAATAAAATAGAACATTTAGCTTATATAAAGTAGCTTATTATATTATTATATTTATATATCTTATGGCTTATTATTTAGCCATAAATCGTCACATACTTAAAAATTATTTACAATCATATTTAATTTAATGTTGCCTTGAAAGTCTTAAAATCTAAATAAAAAGTTATTTTGCTTATTGTTTGACATATTTTCAGTGACAGATTGTTTATAATTTCAGTGACATTTGGCAGACTATGGGTTAAAGCTTTTCACTTTAACAAAGGGGCTATAACGTTTTTTAGTTCAAGCTCAAGATTTAGCGACTTTTTAAGAACAGCTCCGTCTGCAAGTTGCTGGAAATGACTTAAAACAATATACATCGCAAAGAAATTCTATTTCAAATAAATCAGAATGACTACAAGTTTCAAGCTAAACCCTTCATGTCGTATTCATAAGCCTTTTGTAGTCGTATTAAAGAAATATAGATAGTTCTAGGGAAAGACTGTCATTTATATTTACAACATGTTACTGTTAATGTGTGTTTAGAGTAATGCCACATTGTACCCTATTTTTATTGCAAAAGCTATTTTTCCAGGACTACCTGCCAAAAACTCTAGCTGGAGTTCAGTTATTAAAAAAAGTAAAGAAAGGGAGAGAATTTTGCTATTTTAATGTTCTTTTTATTTTTTTCAATATAAATATACAAGTATCCTATACAAATATATTTTATGTGTTATGTTACCTAGCTAAGCTAACTTTACCTTGCATGGCTTACACTGCTAACTTGAAATAATGAAACTAGCATAAAAATGTGGGGAGTTTTGAAGAAAAGTAAACACAAACCAGGGTCCTTCATGCCTCAGTTAAATATTTGTAGTGCCTAATACAATAGAAGCTGACTTTAAGTCTCTCTCTCTGTGTTTGAGTATGTATTCACTGTTAGCTTTTTAAAATTGAGTTTAATCAGAAAATTATCCTATTTCAGACATTTATTTTCACGTTGTTTTTTGTTACAATAAGTCCAATGTGTGTACGACTGATGCAACTTCAATACCTCTACATTTATTTTTGAATAAGCAGCATACTTGACAAGTGTACCCTTGTCCCAAGTTTAGGATTTCTTAGAGATAAAATCTCCAAGCAGTGTTTGTGAGTTAATGTGAACTATTATGTTTTATTGCATCTAGAAACTGACCTGATTAAATTAAGACATTTTAAAAAAGTTTTTAATCCCCAGATTATAATAACTATACTGCATCTCTCAGTATGCGTCTTGTTGTTTTTCCACAAAAGGTACATATTAGGTAAATATTTCTAGTTTTATTAATCTCATTGAAATTGATTCTCTGTTTGCATTCACTCTCACTACTGGAAACAAACACCACTACCCAAGTACCACCGAAGATGATTTGATAGTGTAGGCCCTCTTGGTGTTTGGGCCTTGCATGAATAGCTGAATAACTGCAAAGGAAATGAACTTGACTATTTTCAATGCAACGCAATATAGATGCAACCTACACATGTCTCTTTGTGTATTTTTAGTTTGCAAACATTTAAGAAGATTTTTTAGTGTGTTAATTCGACATGTATGTCTTTAGCATTGATTGCTAAACTATAAGATTGTAGACTCATGACGTCCGCCTGCTGGCGATGTTTATTAATTGATTTAATTCCGGTCAGAGAAATAGAACCCCCATAAACCCTCCAAAGGCTAAACGTTCTAATAGTTCTAATTAAATAATATTTTTGTGACAATAGTTCCACTGCGGTGCTGATTCTTCACATAGAACTATGGTAGTGTACGAATGTAAGAACTTATGAGGGGAAAGTTATGAATTACATTATAAACCATAAAAATAGCAAGGCAATCGTTTGGATCTTTATAACATGAACTATTCCTTTGGATATTTATAACCTTAACTAAAACTTTGACTCAGGAGTTGCATGTGAGGCGTGCTTTCCGTCCTGGGAGTTCAGAAATCAGGGAAGACTTGTTTCAAGAATTAAAATCTTTGCAAAGCTTTAATGCTGCTAAAACAAAGAAAGAGACCATATCGAGGAAACTGAAAATAACATTAGGCCGGTTGCTGCTGAAGAATAATACACGTAGAACAACACCGTATGATTATACTTATATTTAAAAATGACTTGTAAAAGGGAGGTAAGTATACTGGCCTTTCACCTAGACTGAATAATTTAACATAATTCCGAAATTAAGTAAATTGGGGTTCGTGTATTAAATCTAGTAACAGTATACGGGTTATTAAATATGGATAATCAATGCTAAAGACCAATGATGGCCGCTCTTCTGAACATCAACCTGCACTTTAACCATTAATTATACACACGATTTTGAAATAAGCGTTGCAAAATCTTTATTTATATATTGCTCGTAGCTAAATTCATGAACAGCAAACGGTATAATCTCGTCGTACTAAAACCGCCATATTTTGACATCGTACGAAATGGTATTTGTAGAAAAAGCATGAATGCCTACAATTTGCCCATTTGCTATCCAAAATAAAAGGGATAAAAGAAATAAAACCTAAAAAATATATTTTATAGCAGCTGATATTAAGATGTAAATTGAAACTGACAAGTAAACCATTATGACGCCTTTAATGCATTTCTCTCTAAAAAATCATTCGAGCATAGTTTTGTTGTATGGACTTGAAGAATATAAAATATCTTCAAATACTAAAGAAATAAAAATTGCTGAAAAAAGGAAAGTCCTATCAATTCCTCTAACGAGATGTGTATGCCTTGAGGCATGAAGCTTGCCCTTTTTACTGCCCCAATTTAACTCACTGAAGACTTTTATTGACACATAAAACCAAAGACAACAGGCAGGGGTTTTCTGTAGATAACAGAGGCGAGACGGTGGTTCATCTCCGGAAGAAAGCTATAGAGAGAGAGAGTTAGAGAGAGCGCGCGCGCGCAAAGAGTAATTTGAAGTAAATGGACGCCCTTGATGAAGGCAAACTGACGTAATCAAGGCAGTTTCTTGTTGCCGAGGCAGTAAGTTGAATCCCAACAACATGAAACTACCTAAACCACGTATCAGCTGGAAGGAACGGGCTCTCCATTCAACGACTTTCAGACAATGACAATCTAAAAACATCAGCATGGCCCCAACAGCTAGCGTCTTCTGGATGCTAAGCTGTAGCCAAAGAAAGCTCTGAAATAAGTGTTCAGCTGCAAAAACCTAATTCAATTTATGATATTAAATGATCAACAAATCAAATTAAAATGTGCTTATATTATTATTAAAATTTGTTCTCCGTTGCTTATGTTGTATATTTTCATTGAAATGTACAAACTCCTCTATGCAAAGAGCTAGCACAGACCTGTCAACATAAAACACAGCTAAACCATGCACCCAGTGCTTGACTTTCTATCTAATGGCAAAAACATTAAAACACCGTCACTGAGTAGCCTGTGTGTCACAGGACATCTGACTATGCTCAAATAGGAGGTGTGTAGTAGTAGATTGTGAAAATGAAATAGAATTGCATTGTTTGTACACTAAAGGACTGACAGCAGTAACACACAAAACACCTCACTGTCATTTAGAAAACAATGAACCAAGTATTTTTCATTCTGCAAGCAGATACATCCAGTGCACTCTGATGGAGCAAATAAATAGCCCCTGTTTTCATTTTCCCGCCACTGGAGACGTCAAAATCGTCGATTAAACGCAGCAATGAGACGATATAATCAATACTAAGTGCCTATCAGTGATGAACGGCAATAAAGTCCGGTGTGTCAGCCCAAGCAAAGAATAATGTCCATGTCTTTGCCCAAGATCTTACCTTACCCCGCGTCCTTGCGTTCATTTTATACAAGTTCCTTCGTTCCAATACACCGCATGACTTTTTTCATCCCTTGCCTTGCCATGTATTTTAAAAAAATCCAGCCATCACAAAGTAAGATCCTGACTCGTCCTACAGCATGTGAAAAGGAGAAGCTCCTCTCTGTAGCCGAGCACAGCAAGCCCATCCTCCTCTTCAACGTTAAAAACACTTTTTACTGCGGCAGCAGCACATTGTAATTTGCAGATCATAAAAGCCAGCTCAGGCGATCCGGATCTAATACAGTGACACTGATATTTTATGAGTCTGACTTATTATGGTCACCTGGCTGATATTTAAATCAACGTTATAGCTTCACTTACATTGCTAGCCTTCCCCCTTCTCTGTTTTCTTCCTTTTGTCTTTGGGCGTTTTCTGGGACTAAATCTAAAAACAGAAGATTAAAAAGTGCATGCATTTCTTTCGTGAAGCCTTCTATAGACTCCAGAGAAGGTCTTTTGCCATTTTAAATAACAGGAACTAAATAGCCGATCTGCACCGTTATGTAAAGCAGATTTACATCTGGACTTAAATGACGATTGTGTGGATTCGACACTGCAGATTTCTTGCTCTGCACTATTGAAAATAATTATTTCGTGTAGTGAATGTGTGTGTCGGAAATAAACGACGAGCCATTTAAAATGTTGTTCTCTTCATGCATTTGAGCAAATGGCATGAGTTATTTGCACAAATTCGTGAAAAATATTAAAACATTATATCAAAGGGCATATGTTTAGGTGAGAAAACCTGTTGAGCATAGCTTTGTGCTTTGGTAGTCTGCAGTCATTTCTTGCAGCTTCATGTGTCAAGACAGGATCCTAATCCTTAAAGTGCTATACTCTTTTTGATCCCATGGCGACGCTCTTCTCTCAGTGAAGCCAGGATTACTCTTGCAGTATGCAACCACTGCTGGATATATGAATACAACATAAATTATTTTTTAGTCCTGAGCACACTCACGCAATGATCTTTATCCACTAAATGTGCTATACGTTAAAATATGGGTGATATTTAAAAGACTAAAACGATGTTACTGATTGCTCATAGTAGTACAGTATTACACAGTTTAATTTTAAACTATATCTAACACACTATGTTTCCGGTAAGTATTTTTGTGGCTCTGGATTTGAAGCAAAGTGTTTTGGATTTCGGTTGAAGCTGGCTCTTAGGGGAGTATTTTTGCCTTGATTAGAAATCACGTGTAATCGATCTTCGGATAAACAGCTTTATAAGACATTAAGCTATAATTAACTACACATTTTTGCTGTGCACGATTCAAGGTTTCGACTGTGCTGTAATTGAGCCTATAGCATGTATATTATGCAAAGTACATAATGAAGCCCAAGGTTAATGTCCTTTCATTAGATTACAACACTGCAACCAGACGCATTGGTTTGTTTGATCATTTAATGACTTAATTACCAGGGCTTACTTCCTCCAAACCCCTTTGAAGCTTATACGCTATATTAAGTTTGTTTATTTAGATGTATTAGGACAAGGAACACCAGGGTTATTCTAGCTGTCGTGTTTACATTCTGTCTATTCTATTCATATTAGAACCGCAGGAGGAAGACCGACACACATCTTTCTGACACTTTCTGACAGAATCTGCTTCAGAGGCGTTTCGGTATGAGGAGATAATAAACACATTTAAATAATTAAAACACTAAACACTAATACACACATTCACACTGATGCACACAATTACACACAGACAGCCCGAAACGATCTTCCGTGATTTTTCGTTAATGCTTTTTGGTGTAATACAGCGGGATAAAAACTCTAGTATTTTGTTTTACATTCGTAACTGGAAAAAGAATGGACATTTCAAAATAAAGAAAAGAAGTGTTCAATATCTTAATTATTCAGTATTTATAATTCTGCACGATTTTAGGTCACGTTTTTAAATTAAAGCTTATGTGTAATATTGATTGTTAACTCAAATATTCCTCTTATGTCGAAGCGTTCAGACGACAATCCGATGGGTTGCACGCTGTCATTAAAGAAAAAGGGGAAACAACAAATATTAAGAAATTCACTTAATTTATTGCTAATATTGCTGTATTAATGCGTGCTTTTTGCCGTCTAAAGATTCACTTAAGCTCCAAATTTGCACAAAGCAGTTATTTTGCTTATTAGCTTCCCTAAAGTATGGCACCTTACTATAAAGTATAGTAAGAATAATAAACTAACAATCAACGTGTATGCTAGTAACAAGTCAAATCAAATAATACTAAAATATGTTGAACGTCAGTCTAATTATTATACTCAGATCATTGCCATTTGCATTAATGCAAAACAGGTATTAGAACCTATATTTCTATTAAATGCTATAGCTATTAAAATGGCTGTTAGGTTTAGAGCTAGGCCTAATGTTTTCTCATTAGAAATCTATTCATTGTATTCCCTAGCATTTTTATAGTTGGTGTAGAAATTGTCTCTGTTATTCGGTTCAACTTGATTTAACTGACGTATAAGCATTTATTCAAAGCAGATTTTGAGCTGACCTTGAATGTGAGAGTGACTTAGGCTCAGACCGCGGTGTAGGCCTCTTTACATGTTCACACACGTAGAAATTTCTGCAGTACAGGGACGGATCTATCATGCTTTATAAATAATATAACCATATTCACGCGGATATAAACTGATATTTCCTTAAAAGATAATAGAAAGAAAATAGAAGCTAACTTTATTGAGCAGCTGTGGCATTCTCTATTTTTCTCCCAAGGAGTCCTTTTTTTGGGAAGATACACGTGGTGGGTTTAGGTGTTCCCCAACTAACGCCCGTAACTACGTATTTTTTCAATATTTCAATATTTTGGAATAACAGGACGTGAGAGAAAGTATTTATAGGAAAGATTTGCCCATATCAAATTCTCAGCTTCGATTCTTTTTTATAAGACACAATGAGTACAGTAAATGCCACCCCTACCTTAATAGTGGAATGATCCGTTTCCATGGAAACGCACTGAAGGGTTTTAAACGACCGAGTAGAAAACGACCGACAAGCGTGTTTTTTTTAATACTTTATTTATTAATTATGATATATTTACAGTGTGGCTATATTTACACTGACAATGGTCGTGTCTTTATTGTTTCTTTGCATTTTAAGCTTTATAACAAAAGATCGCAGTGCCTATATAATATATATGGAAAAACAAATCGAAGAAAATATCAGAACAAGACACATATACAGAATAGAATAGCAATGATACAAATGACATAATGGTCATGCATAGAGATTAAAAAGCATCTTGATGTAGGCCTAGGCAAAATATTTATTTATTTTTTTAACGTAAATCTGCGAAAGAATAGTCCTAAATTCGTTTGTGCTTACATATTCGACAGGGGGCCTACTAGTAAGGTAGAAGGCTGTTGTGGACTTAGGATTAAACAATACTAAAAAAAAAGCAACAAACAACAGCACGGCATCCCACATGTGGGAGGTTGCCTGAAAGTCATAACACCAGCGAAGTAAAATTCTTGCCCTGATTCTTTCATTCACTTAATTGTGTTCAGTTGAACATTATTTTGAACCATTTTATCTGATCACCCGCTTCTTTGCCACTCCAAACAGGTTTTCCAGCTTGTACGAAAATATTTGATAGGCCCCAAATATTCATCGAATCCACACTGTTCATGACTGTTCTTTCATAGATTGTAGATCAGGTTCTACACACTGACCACAAAGGCGTCCATTGGTCTATTTCTTATTTCCTGCCAAGGCATTGAAGGTGGAGATGGTTTTCTGCTTTCTGTGCGGAGTAAGAGCGCCATCGTGGTGGTTGCGAGCTGTAATTACAATCGATCCTAAACAAACGACATGATGTGTAAATCGAATTGGTAGAATTTCTCTGTTGTGATTTCAATCCCATAAATCATATCACGTATCATATTGAATACATTATACAGTACATAGTTACTGCAACAGGTACATTATTTGTATAGTTTTTTTTATTTCTGTAATTACACTGTAATTAACAATTGAACGATAAATAGGATCAGGATTATTAGACGTATACCCATTTTAATTAAGCTAACATACGAGATTTAAACCTACTCTATAGATATGTATGACCAAAAGTGAAAGAGAAATAGATAGATAGATAGATAGAGAGAGAGAGATCTTTGACCATTGACGGTCACTAACACGGACCCTTGTTGTCATTCCGGCTTCATGCCTTTATGTCCTTGTTTTCCCTTCCTCCACACTTGGCACAGAAGGTCGTGAGGTTGGTCGTGTTGTTTATTCTGAGTTTGGACATGCAGTTAAAATAGCTCCCCTACTTCACACCCAGCAGATTTTACTGAGGAGGTGAAATTACACCCGAGTCTTGGTCACTCGACACAGTATTGGACACTCATTTTAACGCCGTGTTTAAGTAGTACTAATGCTCTGAATATCTAGGTTATTACAGGCCTTACGTGCAGCATTACTTGCGCCGAATACCAACATGTAGGAAAGCAGAGCGTTAAAAATGCTCAAAGTATACACTCATATGGTGGTTTAAATCAAAATAAGCATCACTATGCATGCATCAAGTCTATGGCCCACAATATATCTACTTTCTCGCTCCATTTAAATTCTGCTTCACGTCGCCTTTGAATGTATACACACTGACTAATAGAAATAAAAAACACTCCGGGTCTCTTCCATCATATGACCCACAGGGTGAAATTTATTGTAAAGTCGAAACTCGTGTCTTTTAGCTCCAAGAAAGGACAGTCTACCTTATTGTTTAAATATCTTTACAAATATGTGAGGTTTAATTCTTCAAAGATTATAACTCATTTTGTGCTCGTTGGTGAGGGTCCTCCTTCAGTCGTAACAAACATCTCTGACAACTGACTATCTAAATGAACCAAAAGAAAAACAAGTATTTTTATGCAACGCGACACCAGGTATTTTCACATCATAGTTTAATTCATTAAGTGTAATGTTTTTAACAAACAGTAAATTGCATTAAGTGCAAACATCTAAACACTGAAATAACTCACAGTGCAGTTTACATCCAAAACCGCAGTTCACTTGGCGAGTAATAACATGAAACAAAGTTCTATTTTGCCCACTAATGCTGCTTTAGCTTAATACTCAATGCAATCTCGCTAATAAATCGCGAGTATTATTGCCACAACAACCGCCATTTTGGGGCCAATTTACGTCATTGTGGTGGATTTTTCCTCTCGCTTCTCACCAATATGTGTCCAAATAGCATACTTAAGCATTGTAGACTAAAGTAACAACAGACAGCAATTGCATTTAGTCAGTGGTTCAGCTCTAATAATGAGAATAAAATGACTTAACATCGATAATCAGAAATGTACACAAGCTCAACAGTCCACTTACATTTTTTTTGACATTTCAGGTTCAAAACACTTATTAAAATATATGAGCTCGGATAGCTTTAGGTTTACTTACAAATACGGTGTAATTAAAATGAATTAAAAATGAATAAATGTAGGTATAGCTGGTGATATTCCTCGATTTTGTTGATACGGCTCGACGTTGACTTAAGCTCAGTGTTTTCCTCTTTGTGCGCGCGCGCCCCCTTCAATAACACATCCTCTGTAGCATTGCAGCAACACGCCAAATCTCGTATAGCAGGCATCGTGAAAGTAGCCTAATCTTTTTGGAGCGCTCAAGAATGAGCAGTTACTCGTGGAAATGTTTTTAATGGCCCCTCCTCTTCCGGGAGCTCAGTACTTTCGAGCGGCACGAAACCCCTCCGGACAAAAAGCGTGACCTGTCTCCACTATTTACTCCAACTAAATATTTAGCAGGGTTAACAGTTAAATAGTTAAATAATTTCAACGATGAATTCACTGACAGGCACCAATGATGGTGTTATCCACATGGCTTCTGTATTTCGATAGGTTATGTCCAAGCTATTTATATACCAATAGCAAGGCAGAGAATAACACAATCCAAAATGTGTTTATTTTTACCTATGGTACATTAGCACATTGGTTCCCAAAGCTTTTCTTATATATTCATTAGTTTCCCCTTCACTAACATGCTGCCTTGAGAACCGGTTGTTTATAGCTAAAATTAACAGTTGCACTGAGAGTGCTAGAGCAAGACCAACAACAAATAGGCTTGACAGGTGTACTCCAAGACCAGATCTGAGAACCAACAAAAAACAACTTATGCCTATGCTCAAGTCTTACTCTTATCAAACGTCAGCTGTTTTGGGCAAAAAAAATTTAAACTCCTACGTGAGGAACATTCCTTGCTGTTCACATGTGTAAAAGCCATGTGCAAAAGGGTGTGGCAAGCTATCACCCTTGAATCACATTTAGCCTCAAATCACATCTTGAGGGTTCTTGTAGCCATACACACTAAATCTACAAAATGAATAAGTTCTAGCTTTAGATATGCAGCCATTTTGATCAATACAGCATTGACACTGTGTGATGCTGGCCAAACTGCACATTTAACTTTTAGCACATTTAGCAAAAAAGGTTCTTTAAGAATTCTTAAGTTCCAAAAATGGGAAGCCCTTTCTGATGGTGAAACACTTCATTGTAGAATCCTGCACAGTACGTATGAGAATTCTGTCATGGGGCAACAGAAGAGCCTTTCAGGGTTCTAATGTTTCTAAGCATGTATGTATGGTGGTGCTATACATTGTGTGCTTTTGCTCTCACTTGTTATCACAAGTCGAAAAAGTTAGACCTGCCCTTGCTGTTGAGTAAATAACTAAACACAACCACACACAGCTACACAACAAATGTGTCTACAGCTTACAAAATAAGTCTTGTCTTTAGAACATAGAGCACAAACAGATTTAGTAGGCAATTAGTAACAAGCAAACTAATCGTTACAGAGCACCAAGTGTGAAATTTAGATTTTAACTTAAGAACTTAAGAACAGCTGGTGCAACCCTAGCCAGGCATGGTTGCTTTATAAGCAGAAGCATAAAGTAGGAGGTGGGAATAAAAAAAGCAGCCCTGGCAACCTGATGCTGGAGAAAGAGTATACAGTCGTGAAAGAGCTAAAGTGTCTCGGCAGGGGACCAAGTGAATGCAAAGGTCTGAAATATTTTCCCCCATATTCACTCATTTAAAAAACACACACAAACATTTTTCATACATTGTCTTTCACTTCCTATCCTGTCCCTTCTGTTCCATTATGACATTGTTTTAATTCCTTTATTACTGTGAACTAAAATGCCAGAAGACCTAAGTGATCCTGACATCACTAACATGTCATTACAAAAATAAAATGACATGATGACATTATATTATAATAAATTCATGGACACAATCATGTTGTAATCCACTCCTCTTCTCCTTTTAGTACCATGATGATGGCTTTATTCAAAGTTGATACATGATCCATCTACCTCAGATGAATGCTAGCCAGATGTGCAATGAGCTATTTCATAGCCTCTGTGGGAATTTCAATCCAGGCTCTTACCATTTGGTCCATGAGGCCCTGGGATTTGGAAAAACTTTTGATTTAAATGTGGTGCCCTTATTTTGTCTCACCATTGGCAGACTCCAAATGGCAACACTTCAGCATACATCTAGATGCTTCCATCCAAGACTAAGTTTCTCTCCACTTAATATGGCCTCTTTGTAGCAGGTCTATATGAAACAAGCATCACAAAGTACTTTTAAATTATATTCCACACACTTAAAATGCTATATTCCCCTGGGTTTATAGCTAGTGAGTCATGAGCATTTAGTGAACACTTTTTGAAAATCCAGACAAGACATTCTTGATATTGAAAAGACATATATAAGATTTTGTTGGGAGAGAAATCTTGTATATCTTTGGACTTTATTCCAGAACCCAGAGCCGTGTTTTTCGTTTTATATAATTTCAAGCAATATACATGGAAAGAAGGTCTTGAAAGTGCTGCTAATGGGTTCTGTTGGTTCTGGTGTCTGGCTAATTTTGTGATCATCAGTAGGTATTATGAGTTTCTACTAAAGTGGACTATGTATTTTACATCATTTCAATAATTTGTCTTATTCATTGTTTATGTATAAGTCTTGATTAATACGTCATCTCTCTCTCTTCTTGCTATTTTGCTCTTTTGTTTTGTCTTTCGCCCATTCAGCACCAATAGAGGTTTTGTAAATGGCGGTTTATGGCACGGGGTTAAAGGTGTTGGCCTTGACTTCACGGAAGTTCAAAGGCAATTTGCGCTCTGAAATAGCAAGGACCTTGAGCACATCCTCCAGATACGCAGTATTTCCCGATAAATCTGAACAATCGAAAAAAATAACCCAAAATATATAGCTGAAACCCAACAAAATAATATCACCTTACTCAAGCAAAGATCACGCTCAGTGGTGAACATGTGGTGAAGTGAACACACACACACACACACACGCGCGCGCGCGCACACACACACACGCACACACATACACACACGGCTTTCAGTGATGTGGAATCCACGACCACATGGTTTTCTGCCGAAAACCAAAACCATTAAATAGCTTTCTGTGTAAAATAATGACAATAAAAATGTCCTTCTCTCAATAAGCCTCTTGTATAAAACGTTATTTAAAATGGAAAATGTTTGGTCGTTGGTAGTTTGCAATTTTGTCTCAGTCTCTGGGATGGTATCAAACAATTTTTTTTTACGGCGGAAGGAATCTCACTCCTCCGTGCAGAAGGTGCAATTAAGAGAAAAAAAATACAATTTAGTGCCGGTGCATTTACGACGTTGTCTAGACTGGACGTGTTTTCAAATGACCGCTGGAAATTTCTTTTAGTGCCCACCCTTAGCTTGCTTCTAGGCTTTTACACACACACACACACACACACACACACGTGTTTTCTTCAGGCTATATGAGGGTCATACTCGGACTGCAAACAAATCCGCTCTACTTAATTCTTTACAGACATTTCGTCAAACTAAAAATGAGCAAGATGAACCGTTTGGCTGCACGAATGTGACAAATGACAAATTAGGAATCAAGCCTTAACTGGCTGTAGCTGGTTTTATTTTGCCAAAAAGCCAAGTTTCCCAACTCTCACTGATTTGCGAGAGGAAACGCTCTCTGATTTTCCAATTACAGGCTGTAGTGGTTTTAATGTTCCTTTACGTTTAACATTAAATCTTATTTTTAAATGTGATGGTTTCTGAAGAAATTTGTTTAGGCGCTACTGCACATTGCTGTTGACATTTCATTTCCTCTTTTTGTCTCACATTTCTGTAGACCTAATTTAATCTTAGAATCATAGAAATGGTCCTTTATACGATTTCTCTCCATGTTTGATTATATTCGTTTGGTTATATTGGACGTTTGCGCGTCAGTGGAGCCAAGCGAAATGTTTAAGAAGGATTATAAGGAATTGAATTTCCTTTATTTCTTTTATTACATTCGTAACTTTGCATATGCATATATTCAATGTTTCCTCCCCCTTTTCACCGCTTAATATGTAAACAGCTAGCATAAACAACAGCTTACAATGGTATAGAAATAGAAATCCCTGCAGCCTTCTCTTCACTTAGACCTTTCTGATTCTCTAGAGTGGATAATGCAAATGAAAAACAAATTCGAAGAAAAATGAAAAAAAAAATACATATTTACAATGAATAATAATACACAATGGTGATTAATCATATTGCATAGTCTCAAAGGAGGGCATTTTCCTGTAAAGTAAGAGTCTACACGATTAATAATAATAATAATAATAGTAATAATAATAAACAATCACAACTTCATCAGTACGTCCATTACAATAAGTCAAGGGCAATTCAGAGTAGAATAGTTATAGGTGATGGAAGCTCCACTGAATCCTAATTCTTTATTAGAAAATTCTGTTTTTCACGATGGAAATGTCTTTCTTTAGGTATAATTATCATTTATGTTTCAGATCGACGGGATTATAAAGCAAGATTTGTTGGGGGGAAAATGTGTGTCCATAAAAGTCCCAGGTTTTGTGTATGCAGCAGCCAGGTACTAAAATCAGGCTCTGTTTTTATTATGATTCAACTCTGTATTATGATTTTTGGGAATTATTATTATATCCGGTAGCCTATACGAGGACAACAACACAGTTCACAAAAGAGGGTTACCGGAAAAATACTGCAGACGATCTCGGCTTAATTTCTTCTCTTTCATTCGTCGGTTTTGGAACCAGATTTTCACCTGTCGGTCGGTGAGGTTCAGCATGCGCGAGAGCTGCAGCCGCTTCTCTTTGTTGATGTAAACATTAAAGAAGAACTCGCGTTCGAGCTCCCGTATCTGAAACTTGGTGTAAGGGCATCGCTTCTTCCGCGTTCGAGTGGCACCTTAAAATTTAAGATAGAAGAAATGTTTGTATGTATATGTATATATACATAGAGAGAGAGAGAGAGAGAGAGAGAGAGAGAGAGAACAAAAATAACAAAAAACGTAGGTCAAAGGTCATAAAGAAATAAACTTTGCGCTACAGGCCCCTTATTTCCCACCATGCTAATCAGCACGAGCAAGAACAGCAGCGTACCACACATTTCAATTTTTTTCAAGACTCCCGAAAAGTGATCGGGGAAGATTAATAAATTTGATTACTAGATACACTACTTGGCTGTTTATTAATAATTAATATTTACCGCTGTGTGAAATTGAAACAGCACAGTAAACAACCTTACACTATAAATGTGGCTACACATTCTTAATGCTTTAAGGTCTACAAATAAAACAAATGTTGAATTCAGGACTTAGATCACTTAGAGATGTGTAACCACCTCCCTTATTTCAGAAGAAAAGATCTCTTCAAAATATTATTTTGCACAAATCAACAACATACGTACGCTATTTAACGACAACACTGAATGCAGGGTTTCGAAAAAACAACCCACCAAAGCTATTATCTATCATTTAACATCTTAGTAGTATAAAATCCCTTCAAATATCATAAGTCGTCTGATAAAGCATGCATACTACAAATAGTTGTGTATCATTATCCAAAATATAGACTATCCACGAGAAAGTTGAGAGCTCAGTCAGGGTTTGTGTTTTCCTAGCATTTACTTTGTTAGCACGTCGGTATTGTTAATGGAAATTCTAAATTATTTTGTTCGAAACGTTTAACATTCCTCAGATAAAGCAGAAACCTCCAAATGATCATGCTGTCAGCTATTATTTACTCATGTATTTGTTTGTTTCAATTTATTTTAAACCACTGTATTTGACTGATAAGGAAAACGCCGTTCTAACACTAATGAGGACGAGTGTTAAACGCTCTACACACTTTCACAAGTGGAAGCGCAACATGCAATGTGAAACCCCCTGCAACTCCTTAAATACAATTACCGAGCTTATACTGCATGTAGGTTTAAATAGCAGTGTTCTGCCCAATTGCCTTTACTCTCCACGTCTCCTTTAAAAATCCCCTTTAAATGTCTATAGCGCAAGTTCATGATCAAAGTTAACATTTGTCACAACAGCTCGCTCTTAAAATTTCACAGACTCACATTGAGCTACGCTTGTGCGTAACATATCGTTTATTTCTTTTCAAAGCCCTTTCCCGTCGTAAAAATTCTTCTTGTTGCAAGAAATAGGTTTTGTAGGTTATAATAAAATCCTTTGAATGCTTATAAAACTGCACGTAAAATCTGGCCGGTGAGACGCAGGGCTCGAGCCCTTCACCCTTTTTATTTTCTTTCTCCTCTCTCTTTACAACTGCAGGATACCTACTGGAGTGCTCGTTTTTGCAGGCGCCGTCGTCTTTCGCCGCCGCGGAAGAGGCACCCGATGTCGCGGTGGCTTGCTCATCTTCTTCATCGTCATCCTCACGCTGGTGGTCTTTTTCTGAGTCGGTACGTGCCACCGGATCCGGTTTGCTGACGTCCTCTTCTTTTTGCACGCAGTCCTCTACGGAGCCTCCGTAGGCACCCTCGAAAAACCGATCAAACCCTTGCGGGAGGACGTTGTTGTTCTTTCCCGTAGCAGAATAAAAGCTTGTGCCGGCTTGTTGATGAAGATGATGATGATGAGGATGATGATGATGGTGGTGGTGGTGGTTGTTATAGACGCTCTCGTTCTTCATCAGCATTTCCGTCATGGAGGACGATGGCGGAAGACATTCCTCTGTCGCGTAGCACGGCGCGTAGCTCCCTCTGTGGTGCCACTTGGCTGACGGATCCAGTCCGTACGACACGTCCCGAACCGGCTGCACGTGAGACAGGCTTGTGGGGTACGGGTAAGCGATCTGACGCGAGGAAGCCTGCGGCAGGAACGACGACACCGCAGAGGAGGAAGAAGAAAACTCGGGCACGTAGTAGGCACAATTGGGGAGGTAGAGGCTCGAGCCGCAGCCCGTACGTTCCCCGAATTCGGCACTTCTGTCTTTTCGCGTCTGGGAGCAGAAGTTGCCCAGATTGACCGAGTTAAACATCGTCCTGACTCATGCACTCGGTGTCCAGTCGGATGGATGTTTTTTTTGCGGGGGGGTTGGTGGTGATGGTGGTGGGTGGGGGGGAACTCGAACCGCAGAAGAGAGAAAGGGGAAAAAAATTGGGAATGCGAGATGACGCGGGCTTGCTTTCCGTCTAAAGTCGCTCCTAAAGACACGTGATCGAAAGTAGATATATTGTCGTATATCAATTTGGAAAAGCTTAACGTGTGGAGGAGTGGTTCGCCTTAAGTTATAGAGGTAGAGCTGAACACGATCGGCTTTCAGAAGACCACAGAGACGTTAGAGGAATCAGTGATTAACATATAAACATATAGCTAAGTCTAACCTGCATACTTTTACGCACATGCGCAGTATTATAGCCCTCCAGTAAATGCAATTTTCATGTCCTCTAATGTTCAAGTAATACAGAGAGACGGTTCATTTGTGATTATGATATGAGAATATAGAATACTATATACTCTAATACATGATGGTCTAATTCTAGATGCGTAATCACAATAACGTGTAAGCTGTTGATAGGTGAATGCATACGATATTATTTTATTTTGTCTCCAGCTGAAGAAAAACTCAGAAAGGAAGCTTATTCTTGCAGTTTTAGGCTAATAAATTACATACATTTTCAACACACACCCCTATCTACAATTGCTTTTTCTACTGCAGCGAACATTTACGTCTGTTGTAGCAGAATTATATGTTAGCCATTTTATTCCTTATTAATATGACCATTTCTTTGGTGTTGTATAACGTCTCCGATATGTGTGGCTTGAATTACATAACGCAGAACACTATTTTCCTGTGTAGCAATATTTTTACAAGCAGTCTGTTATAAGCAACACTGCCTTGACTTTATGAATAATTAGCACATACTAGGCCTTAATTATAAGAAAAAATACAAATCTAGTTTGACCTGAGAAACAGGGCGAGCTGGGAGTAAAGCAGAAACAAATAGAAACTGCACTTATAGGTTACACAGAGGGCTTTTGTGCTAGTGTACTCGGCATGTGGGGAAATCTTTATGCAAGGATTTCACGTCGATATAAGGAACTGTGTTGTGGGTTCGCTGCATTTCTGTACTTGGCTGATTTTTTGAAAACATAATTTAACAAAAAGGAGTGGGGTTTGCGAATAGCTGTTTGTACAAATGGAGACATTTCTACGGATATAAGGTCGGCCGCCTTCAAACAAGTACAAAGGAAGCAGACAGCTGTCCAGACAGCACTTGAATTTGACCACTGAAGTCTAGTGAGAGACAAGACTGTCATAAAGTGTCAGATCGCACAGGCATTTTCGCACGCGAAGAAACGTGAAATCAGATCTAAACGTTTACTGTGTTAATATGTAAATGTAAGAATTAAACATGGAGCTTTCACTGGACCTTTATTTGGAAAATGATTCTTTTATTATGTGTTAACTATGTAAATGACTGTGCTGCTTGAATGTTGTTAGAAAGGAAAGACACAGCAACAAGAACATCATACTTTTGGTATGTAAAATGAATTGAGTTTGTGTCAGCACCAATACTGGGTTATAACAACAGTGAAGCTGATTAAACAAGCATGTTAATAACAAAAGCGCCTTCATGTCTTCATTTTCTTCTTCTTATTTTCCAGTTTCGAAATGTTCTCTTATTGTAAGTTTTAAGTTGCGTAGTGATTATAAGTGTCTGGATGCAAAGCGTTTGCAAATGGAAAAAAAAAAATCTTTTGAAATGATATCACAGTGTGCACAAGATTTGCTCAATAATAGTCATTTGAAGTGCATAAGAAAGTAACGGCCAATTTAGAGCTGTTATTGCAAGAAGTTAGAATATGCAAACATGAATCATTCAGTTGTACAGAATAAAGAACGTTTCGAAAGCAGATTTTGCGGCTTGTCTTTTTCTGCGAAATGCATGTAATACACAAGTACTTTTTTGTCCAAATATTTCATAGATACGCCAGAATAGTAAAAATAAATAAAATAATTGAGAGCAAATAGATAAAATCTTTCGAGTGATGAAGATAATTTGTCCAAAATCCTCATTTGCACATAAATCGGCTATGAAACAAGCCTTAAACGTGGCGCGCGTGTTAAGCAGTGTTATTGTCCCCTCATGGCTCAGATCATTTTAATTGGATGTAAGCCAAGCTATTAAACTCGCTTGTATGAGCTGTGAAAAGCTAAAAACCAGCAAAAGAGCCAAGCGAGAGCCTTATAGACAAATCTTACAAGCAAATAATGGATATAAAACACATAAACAAGGAGAACACTGTGTGGACACTGGAAAGCAAATCAAAGCCACATCCTACTGATAGAAATGTTTTTGTCCTATCGAGTCCCCTAAGAGTGTTAAATACTTTAAATCTGTTCCTATTTGTCCCAAATTTCCAATTGAACACTGATCCAATGTGAACGTATTTTAGTGATTAGTACAAATATGAACCTGTGAATAATCATCGATATTTTAAAGAAACATGTCCAAACAATATAAAGAATGGGTTTATTACTATATAATACAGACAGAGACACATACACACACACACAGCCGAGCATACTTTCCTATCCTGTTGTGGTAAATACTAATGTGACAGATTCGCTAATAAATAAAATGTCTGTAAGAACTGGACTCGCATAATGAAAAGAGTTTATCCAGTCTCCGTATTCTACATGCTCTACGTGTACTTTCTCACAAAACTGTAATGTGACGTTGAAATAAAACGTTAATGATCAGAAATATTACTACAGTTAGGTTAATTGCTACATTACTACTAAAATAATAAACGACATGTTTCATGTTATTTTATGTATTGATTAAGCTGACTAATAATGTCCATTAAAAACTAATATTAAAGAGAGAATCTTTACTTACGCACACTAATTTATTTTATGTTTACTTTCTTTGGGATTCATGTAGAGAAAAGCTCTCAAGTTCTCTACACTAGTTAAAGGGCAAAAAGGATATGTATCTATGTATGTATGTATGTATGTATGTATCTATCTATCTATCTATCTCTCTATCTATCTATCTATCTCTCTCTCTCTCTCTCT
>JAOTRJ010000001.1:11299174-11309285 GCA_028564905.1 Leptodoras praelongus | reverse complement strand
GAAGAAGAAGAAGAAGAAAGAAATAATTACTAGGCGAAATTCGACTCCCAACTCTGCTTGTCAAAAATGGCAGCAGGGAAAAAAATATATAAATATGGATATAATTATACTTTATCTATGTGTTAGATGGATCTAAGGTTTAGGATTTTCAATTATAAATACACCCACATCCATATTCATTTCAGGTGTTCTAATGCTCAGGCTGCCGAAAATCCAGATATAATAATTAATTCTTGAATATACCGTCTGGTGTTTGTTTACTTTAATTATTCTCAGTTATCCTTGCTTTCAGACGTAGCATCAAATCTGGCGCCTAAAATCTTAAAAAACAACAAACCAATATATAATTTCGGTACATTAAGTCTCAATGTAACCTATTAGCATACATTATCATACAGTGCTCTTGATTAAACTCTGTAAGATATTCTCCTTCATTTATTGAGGAAATTCAATGAATATAGTGTTTCACGGTGACTATAGACGTTTTTAATGCATTAATATTACAAATACTAGATCACACTAAAAAACCCAATGAAGCGTCTGAGGTCTTTGTATAGTTGAGGGTTTTTTTTAGCTTCCTTGGGACCCATATCACTTACTTATCGGGTTCTACATAGGACCACTCCTCAGAACTGAAGAATTAGGTTTAATAAAAACTCTAGTTTTACAATTATTTTGTATGAACGAGTAATTTATTTAAAGTTTTATTTGAACATTGGGTCTTTTGCTGTGCCATGCTATAGGCTAATGCACTTTTTCGTTTTTCATTTTTTAAAACATAAGAGAGCTCACATTTTGTTTCCTGGGGTGCTTATACATTCCGCAAAGTGTCCAGTATTCTACATTGAACATGCAAAAATACTAAATGCTCTTTGCTTTTAAATTAAATGTCACAGACTCAAGTTTCAAAGGTGTGCTAATGCGCTTGTTAGCAAAATAAGTATTATTGACGTATGGAAATCTGAGTTATGCGCACATTTTGCCCGTGCCCTGCAGAAATAAAGCAGCAGAGAGAGATGAGATGAGGTAACAGGATGAAAATGATGCAATACAAAAGAATAAGAACTCTCTTAGTGTGTATTAAATGGGATCTGTTATACAAATGTTGAAGGTTTCGGTGTTGAATTTCTTAGGAGACGGTTATTCATTTAACAAAAGGAAAGCAACCTCGTATGATGAACGCCAACAATGTAGATTATTTGGTTTGATTGGTTTGTTTGCTTCTTGAAATTGAAACACTCAGAAGAAACAACCGTTACATGGTTCTAATTAGAACCCAGTAGAAAAACACTCAGTTATAGGGTTCTATCTGTAAGGGTTCCTGAAAATGTACTTCGATTGACGTGTTGAATATATCTGTTGATCAAAACTAAATCTATTTCAGCTTCTTCTGATCTATTTTTTAGGCCTTTTAAACTGGATCCTAACTCTTACAGTTCGCCTTTGTGGCCAATAGTTAATTCAACACTAGAGGAGTTAATTCAACACATGATGATTAAATTTAACACTAGATGATTTAATTCAACACTGAAAGACTGAAAGATGAGTTATGAGCGCTGTATCCCGCTTGATTTCGCTGTGTATCTGCGTACTGAATTGTAAAAGTTATAACAATTCTACAGCGTTAACACCTGCTAAATTAACGCTTTTCCCACAGTGCTTTATTAACACATTCAGTGTTTCTACAATCGCACCAAAAACACTGGATGTTTTGCTGTTATTTTATTCACTGATATTATTTCCCTAAAAGAAAGACAGAGCCTGTTCTCTCAGCATCAGTCTTTTCTTCTTCATGCGTCGGTTTTGAAACCAGATCTTCACTTGTTGGTCAGATAAATTGAGTCGGTCCGAAAGCTCCTTCCTCCGCTGCCGCGTTATGAATTCGTTGAGCATGAACTCACTCTCGAGCTCGGCCAGCTGCAGTTTGGAATAGGGCTTGCGCTTCTTCCGGTGCCGCGCGTGCGCTGGGTACCACGGAGCACCTGAGCACAGGTGAAGGGGACAAAATCAAGCTGAGAAATCAAATAATACTTTCAATAATAGTTCAGTTTTAGTTAGTGAGAGTCAGGATCATCACATGGGCAGACTGAGACCTTTAATTACGTGTGAATAAAATAAGTTTATAAAGACCCAAAGACGCCACTGGGTTTAATAATCTTGCATTACAGATGACTGCTGCATCCACTGAATCAAAACAGTGCTGTAGTTTAGCTCGACTCTATTCAAATATTAGTTCATTTCAATGCATGGTAATTTTAATTGATTTACTTTGTCTTTCTTTATCATTATATACTTAATATAAAATAACATATAACATAAACCCTTGTTCATTTACACACACACACACAAGTCACGTGGTATTTTGTTTTGGGCAAGCTAATCTGTACTTTTTACTTTTTAAGGGGTTGTTACTTTTTCAGTCGTTCGGTTAAATATCTATTGTTTGAAAAAAAAGAGATGTATATTAGCATTACCAGGACTTGCACGCGAGTTTGTGTGTGTATGTGAGACAGAGAGAGAGAGAGAGAGAGAGAGAGAGAGAGAGAGAGAGTGCTGAGTTAGATATCTGGGTCGCAATTCAAGTTAGCTGAAAAATGTTCTACCATTTACATAGTGACTATAGCTAAATGCCTATTTTATAGCTTTATGTGAGAAAACAACTTTTCTGATTTTTTTTGTCTTTACACCTCTGCGAAAAACAGGTAAATGTTGAAAAGTTTTACATGAACAAACCCATTATGTTTACCTGTCTCCTTTCTTCACCTCACTCCATCTTGTGTCTTGTTTTATTGTCCAGTAATCCTTTACGGTTGTATTAAAAAGCTATGTATAAGTGTAATGGGGAAATGTTTTTATAATGCCTCCCCTAGTGGTAGTGGTGTCTATCCCAGTGCCATGGTTTTTGTGTTTTCGTCCCTTTTTACATTGCACTTTTATTCTGTCCCAGCATGACGGAGATTTTTCATAGAGAAACACCAGTGCAGAGAAACACCAAACCTATTGTTGAACTAAGATAAATGTGTGAGTTTGCAGTCTTGTAAAAACCAGGGAGATTTGTTAGATTTGCACTGCCCATAGTACTGTCTCTGTAATGCTGAGACCAGCTATAAGTGAACACAAATAAAAAACAACAACAATACTATCTAAATGTATTCTTCCTCACCTCCAACCTGGGTTGTGCTGCATGCATGAGGTGCTAAGGAATGAGCGATGTTGCACGAGACTTTTTCGGTATCATGGTGCGATGACCCGGACTCCGACTGCATGGAGTGACAGGATGGGGGATTCTGGCTCACTTGCTCTGCAACGTATCCGTAGCCCATCATGCTAGCATCTGCCAGTCCGTGCTCTCTCACTACGGCCACAGAGGAGTCGTCTCTCGCCCTGTCATCTCGTTTAACGTTGGCACAATTCTCCCGGATGTTACCTTCTCCACCTCCACTTCCACTGTAAAAGCATTTGCTCTCTTCCTGCCGCGCAATCTCGCACGCTCGGTTAAACGTGGGGTTCAGGGACACCGGGTTGCCAAAAAACGGCTGCATGTATCCGTTGCACGGCTCCGGTTGAGTCCAAACATTTTCCCGTCTCGCGTATGGGAGGGAAGGAAGAGCCGCAGATGACCGGAAGTTGTGGAGGTAAAATGCGTCTCCGGTGTGGATGTTCACCAAAGGTCCCACAAACCCACTATTGAGGAGGTTGTGCTCGCCCATTTCGCCGGGCCTGAGCGCGAGATTCTAGTTTATAGCCGAATATCTGACATTTAACGTCGTTAAAACGAGCTGCGCGTGCCATTGGCCAAGATACGCAGTCACGTGACTCCAATGGACTCTCCTTTGCCATCCAAAGGAATCCGTTTTTTTTTAAACTAAAGAAATATGTTGACTAATGGAATTTGCACAATAAACCGCGTGGTGAGCAAATTCAAAAACTGTGGTCAGATTAGATAGATAGATAGATAGATAGATAGATAGTTTGGAAGACATAACCGCTATTTTAACACGTTTACAGTGAAGGACTTGCTTTTATATCAAACTCCAAATAAATTGAATGTCACATAAAGTGGAGAAGCTTCCATTTTACAAGCCAGCATTAGGGAACAGACAGATGGCTAAAGCCACGCACTCATCTAATACTTTACAATAACGGGGTCATCGACAGCTCTGTAAAATCAATGCACTAAGGCAGCGGTGTATTTTAAGAGTGCGGCTTATATTTCTATTTTTTACATTAATCTTCAGTAGATTTCCTATAAAACAGTAACAGTTGGTCGTATAAAGCATCCCTACACTTCACTTAGTTTGCATGTATGTGAACAAAACGCCAAGACATGCATTTAATATATCTCATTAATTAAGTATTACAACAATAAAGGGTTAACATACACACAAAAAGGACACAATCCTGATGGTCAAATTCCTAAAACGGTATCATGGTGACGGGGTGTTTCATTCCAGCCAAGACATTAGACTCGCAGTTACCAACTTTACAGCAGGATAATTATTCCTTTCACTCCAAAATAAAACATAACCCATATTCCACGATTAATTATTATTGATCACACATTCAGCAGATTAGAAAGTGTAGAAGTGTAGACTCAGGCCAAAAGAGGGCCTTATTTTCTCTACTCTTAGCCTCGTCAGCTTACAGGCTACTCGGGCCGGACTTTATCTCAAATAATTTGTCCATAGCATTAAAAACATGCAAATTCTATTTATTCATCATTCTAGTTCGCAGTGTGTTTTAATCAAAGAGACACAATTATCTCTATATTTTTATTTTTAATATTATTCTGATTTCACTAAACCCGTAACGCCATGCATGCTGATGAAATAATAGGCAAAATGGATATTGTAGCCTATAATTCCTGTTATGAGCTCGTTTTGAGATGGACAATTTCACTCTTAGAGCTGCTTATAGGTCATACAAATATATACAAAGATAAACATTTAGTTTATCGTGCACTACAAAAACTTTATTTCACTAATAAATTCGTTTATAGAATAGCATCAGGTACTATTAGGATATATGAAGCGTTGTTATAGGCTATGTCGTTGGAATAAGGAGCAGTTAATACGTCTCAGATGAGCACATACGCAGTGTATAATTAAAAACAGAATAAATTAAAATCGGTTTGGATCAGTGGGCCAACTGTTTCCTGTGCTCAGATTAGCTCTCTTTCTCTCCGTAGGTCCTCAACAGTCACTTAAATACAAACAAAAAGTCAAAGAAGTTGCTTCTAAACCACTTTAATTCACAACACAAAAAGGTAATAAACATTCAACATTATTTGTGAAGAACCGAACCTTATCGTGGACATTAAATAAAAAGCGGCATCAGAAATCTCAGACCTCAAAGTGAGATACACATTGTAAAAAAAATAGAAAAACGTGAAATAAAAAGGCGAGTGGTATATGAAGAAATAGAAAACGGATTAAATGAGTTAGGCAGCAACTTACATGACGATATCAGCTGTATTTAACTTCCTCCCATCTTCTCAACTCTTCCATTTGTCTGGGAAGTCGTTATGTTTTCCAAGAAAATATTCCACAAAGTATTCATCAATCACGCGACCAGCGGTCCATCGACAGAACTGAAACTCACGTAATGTTTCCTCTCGTCTCTCCTTAGCATTTAGACGATTCCTATTGCTTTCTTTCTTTCTTTCTTTCTTTTCTTTTGTGTTTCTTGTAAGGAGGAGAAGATTTTCTCCTTCTCGGCGCCGCGTCCAGTTCAAGGTCACTGTCTAGTGCACTGAAGTCCAGACACCACAAAAATGTCAACAAAAGGGTGTTTCCTTCAGCTGCAGTTTTTTTAACGCTGCTTTTTTGTTCAGTTGTGAAAAGCTGTGAAGATAATTTTTTTCCTGTAAATCGAACAGAAATGGAAATGACTCCTAACATTTCGAATTTAAATGTTAAAGTTATTTAGCTAATTAGATTTAACTCTTAAGGTCCTGTTCAACCAAAGACGAGACTTTTTCATGCTCTACTAAACCTAGCATATACACATTGTATTGTTTTTTAATGTAACTATACAAAAATATATAGCAGACCTAACAATACATAGTCATTTCCGACTTACTATATTTTACGTATGTATCCTACCCGTGTAACCTGGAAACTATGCAAAAAAACCCACAGAAAGGTCAGGTTTTTAATGTAGCGACACTGTTTTTAAGCCTCAATGCAGCAATTATTATACTGTTAGTTCTATATAATTATTATTATGCAACTATTATATTTACATAAATAGCAGGGTTTGGCTGTATAACACTAGCCTACGTCATTTCAGCGCTATCTGATTGTTTATATTTTGTTTCAGTCGCATTTTACAAACGTGTTACAAACTACGCGTATGTACGATTTTAAATCAATTCATATAAAAAAAATCTAATCTTAAAAGTTACAAACTAATGATTTTTTTTTTACATAGGCTAGTCTTAGTTTCTACCGAAGGCAGACATGAAGTTTTATGAAACTGAGGATGAAACTGAAATGAAGGTGAATTTCCAACAGTACACCTTCGCTATGTTTTCTTCATGTGCATTACAAACTTTATAAAATATACTATACTCGAAATATTTGCTACAAATGACAACAGTGCGCTGATTTTATTTTATTACGAGCTATAGTGAGCACCACTGAATTAGTGGGAAACACCGTCTACGTCACGATAAGAAACATTTACTTTTCTCAAACCTACAAAATATACACAATATAAAAAAAATATATATAGCTTATTTTTTAATCTCACCTGCCATTAGACGAAAAGATATATTCTTACAGTTTATGATATTATGACGTATGAATGCATGTATTATTTTTTCTCAGTTTTAGGAGCATTCTTCTGTTTTATAAGACAGTATAAGGAGTGGCTAAAATTTAAGTCCTGCTCAGATAACATAATCTTTCCCCCCTCTCTATGTTGTCTTGTCTTACTGTCTGATGAAGACCAAGCGTCTGTTAACAGTGTGCAGTTACACACATTGGCCACCAGAGGGTAACGTGCACCACCTTATCGACTCAGACTCCACAAACAGAGATAATACCGAATAGTCTTGCTGAGAGAGAGAGAGAGTGTGTGTGTGTGTGTGTCTTGATTGATCAGCTTCGAGGATGTAAATAAATGAATGAATTAACATCTTTTAATATATGTTTCATCTTAAAAACAGCCTACTGTTAATCAAACGTTTGTTATTATACCGTACAGTATTAGAGCATTGATAAGCGTTACATATACATACATAAATAATATTTTTTTAAGATAAAAGCTTACAGCTTTCATGAGAATGCACGAAGATGAAATAAAACAGCATATTTGCAAAGCAAAAAAAAATCTGAGAAAAGTAAAAATTAAAAAAAGGGTTTGTAGTAATAATATAATATATAATAATAATTATAAAAATATCTATAATACCACTTACGGGAAAAAGGAAGACCTTCATATATTAGTGTAATCATTCATAAGCCATATTGACTTTAAGACACACTTTTGAATATGTAATTCTATATACACTCCTTTAGCAGCTAACCAAAACACCATTACAACCAGAATAGCTTTGTCAGAGATAAACCCACATGTCGGTTATCATTCCTTTTCTACGTATTTCTGTAGGTTATGAACAGGCATTTTGTCTTTTGTCTTTTGCACTTACTTAAACTTATTGGATTTCTTGTTTGATCCGACTTAACAAAAACAAGAAAGAAAATTAAAATGTAGTTTGACATAAGAAAAAATAAGAATATTAAATGTGCTGCTTTATCAAAACGCTTTAAGTAAAGCAGGAGTTCGGTGCAGTGCTCAAACCTGACAGCTACACGAAAACACTTTCCACTACTCGACATCTATTATTAATAACGCAAATTATGTCCTTATGTGCACGTGACTAATATTTAAACAACATATTGTTGAACATTGAACTCATGTTATTATTTTGTTTCTTCTTCTTCTTTTTTTTTTCAAATGTATTAATCCTTATCGACAACAAACAATGTTAATAGTGCTGCCGGCTTTGTGCAGATATAGAATTTTTACTTTACACAGAACATATTTCTAATAGCTGATCTAATATCTAAAACCAATAAGTAATTTAACATGATCATATATGTATACACATTGCATTGAAAAGTACATTGTTAACTGTTGGAAAAAAAAAGCCATTTGCTTATCAAAATCATAAGATTGACACATCTGGAACATCTGTTTTTTTTCTTCAAGTAATCTTAACATAATCGTGTTATGTTTAACCCAGATTTCAAAGTTGCATTATGACGCAGGGGTCTGTGTGTGTTATGCATGTAGGTGCTAGACTGTGACTTACTGAAAGTCTGCCGTTTAAAGTTATACGTAAATTCAGTATTGACAGTTTGCCCAATAAAGTCACGCTCTCTCTCTCTCTTTCTCCCTCTGTTACTCTCTCTCTCTCTGTTTGAAACATATCCTAGTGAATTATCTGCACACTGAAATCCATTTTGAATTCATTTTCTTTAAAATAAATCTACAGTAACCTGTAGTCAGAGTGTGAACGCTATTCACAGGATCCTCCGTAACGCATTACACTCCCTTACACTAAAGTGAGTAAATATGCAGACCTCATATACAGAAATCAGACGCCTGAATTAAAGATATCTGTCGTGAATTATAATGAATCTCAGCAAACACACGTACCTGTTTTGGTAAAATGTAAACTTCCTGCATGTTGCACACGTCCAAACTCCAGGAAGAGTCAGTCAAAGAGTCAGTTGCTGGATACGAGCTGTATGGTTAAAGTCCTCTTTCCATGTTTTCACTTCCATTATTTGTCTTTCTCGTCTGGCATTAAATCTCGAGATGGAGGGAAAAAAGAGGCTTCACAGATCCAACTTGTCCAAGTCAGTGTGGCTTGTGCGGCTGTGCGTGTCTTTACCTGTAAGCCTTCATCAAAATACCACAATATATGACCTGAGGTCGTGTAAAAACACTGATTTTACACGCTGCGTTTGCACTTTATAAAAAGAATGGCAAACAGGAGAAAGAGCTTAAACTCGGCTTGTCTTAGTTTCTATTCTATAAGACTAACAGTACGGAGAGAAGCTACAAAAAAGGGCGGTATGAGTTGAGAAATGTTGGTCTGCAAAAAAGTATAATATATAAAAAATATATATGAATAATCAAAGTGAATATGGAGCTTTTAACATAATGTTGGACTGGATTTGAATATTTTTTCAGAAGAGATCTTTTGTACTGATGTACTGAAAGGCACCCCACAGTTCCTCTGTTTACTGTGTGTGTGTGTGTGTGTGTGTCTCAAGGTCAAAGACTGCATAGTCATGGTCAAGGGTATCCAAAACAGACGCAGAAATACACAATAGATGGCGAGTCATACTTTAAGGCAGGTTTTATAACCCGCTAATAGCAAAGTAGCCCAAATGAGGATTACGGAAATATCGCTTTAATTACGTCACACCAACTTTAGTATAATATACAAATATGAAACGGTGATTGTGTAGAGTGTTTAAATAAAAGCAGTACGTGATTCTGCATGCTATTTCGTAGTCCGAGCACGAATTTTATATTTGTCAGTCGTAAATATCAGGTATTATTATGATCTTAGAATTGTAACACTACATTTCATCAGTTAAACTGACCGGTGCTCTACAACCAATACCCGGAAAAAAACAAACCCATTTTTTTTGGATATAGAAAGCTCTGTAAACACAGCATGGGACTGAAATGTAATCACTGACTTGATGAAAAATAAATTGGAGTAATCTCCAGTGAATAAAGACTAAATGTGGTTTTAGTCCACACTCCCTGCTGTGATCATTAACTTTACTGTCACTTGGTAAAAGATTTTCTAGAACACCTAAAATAAAATATATTTGAAAAAAAAAAGAGTTTGATTCGATTTTAATCTTGCGTGAGTCTATGACCTACAGATCCTAGCATTTAGAAGTCTTAAGAATTCTTTGGCTATTCTTTTGGAGAATTGAAATATTCTATAGAGCCTCACGGAGTGTTACAGGATGTTTATCTGTCAGGAAGGGTTGGAAATTGCTAGAAGACTTTTAGAACGCTAAGAACCCGTATTTATACACGGAACCCTTGCAGAACAGCTGAAGCGGGTGTTTTT
>JAOTRJ010000001.1:10698739-10710279 GCA_028564905.1 Leptodoras praelongus | reverse complement strand
AGTTGCCGGCTGGGCACCGGCTCCCCCGTGACCCCGTAACTGGGAATAAGCGGTACAGATAATGACTGACTGACAAAGCACATTGCCTTTCCTCCTTCTTTCTCCTGAAGGGTCCTTTTTAGGGGTGGTTCCCCCTGGTGGTCAATTAATGTAACTCCCCTTCACACAGACCTGTAATGGGAAGAACACACTACAAAAACATTATGATCCATAGTGTTGTAACAACTCAATATCATAAAAAAAGAGAGTTTGGCATTTAAAAGTTTTCATAATATAGCATCATCTGTAGGGCTGGGGCTCAATTCGGGTCCGTCTTTGTGGAGTTTGTTTCTTCTCCCTCTGTAAGGGTTTCTTCTGGGAGCTCTGGCTTCCTCCCATAGTCCAAAGATTTGCAGTCAGGTGAACTGGAGATACTAACTTCCCACTAGTTGTGAGCTTTTGTGAGCATCTATCCACAAAAATGATTTTGTTAGGTCAGTCGCTATGCTGCACCAGTCATGAGAAAATAAATTTTGCACTTCTAACATCATTCCATACACTGTGCTTGTTACTAATGTGCAGAAATTATAAAAATCATAAAAGAGACTTAAGATGTAGTGACTTTTGAACAACTCATCAAAACCTGCCACTAATGTCTATGCATTGGTTTGCCTTCTGGTACCCTAGTGTTCATTAGTTACGTAGAGCCTTTGGATTTTGTTCTTTTTCTCACTAATGCAGAGGATAACGGTCTGTCTTGCATTGGAAATTGGTGCAAAGAATTGTAGCAAAACTGCTTATATATCACTATCATCTACTACATTTACAGCATTTGGAAAACACTCCTATGTAGAGCGACTTACATTTTTCTCATGTATGCAACTGATCCATTGAGGTTTAAAGGCCTCACTCATAACCTTCTAGACATTACATTACATTACATAGCATTTAGCTGACGCTTTTATCCAAAGCGACTTACAATAGTAATTGCACATAGATAAATGGTACACATAACTAGGGCCAGAGGGAGGCCAAGAGTAGTTTAGAGTATGAAGGGATTAGAAGGAGGAAAAAGAGGTTAGAGTGTTTAGTTCTAGCCAGTAGTGTGTACTATAACCACATACAGACCTAGCATCACATCTCTCTCACATCATGATTCAGTCATGCCTTTTGCATGGCATAGAAGTGCCATGGGTAACAAATTTCAATAAAAAAATTGTAATATGATTAAAGCATTTTTAGCTTTTAAATATGGTTGTGATTAAGAATAGGAGTCATAGAATGTGCACTTATATCTTATATAGTTTTAGAGACAGTGAGCAGGGGAAACAATCTATCAGTAAAGACACCCTGGGAACTAGGAAGTCACAAACAATTCTGTTTTGTGTGGAACTATTTTGTCTTGGTTCTATGTAAAGGCCAAGCATGTGATTGGTTGAGATTATCTCTCTGCAAAGTGAAAGGTCTTTTCCTGTACCAAGTTTTATTTTGAGTCACATGGACTGCTGCTCAGTATATGTGTGTGTGTGTGTGTGTGTGTGTGTGTGTGAAAGAGAGAGAGAGAGAGAGAGAGAGAATAAAAGCCTGCCATTTTAGAATGGAACACAGTCATACACAGACAGATTTGTAGTATACACCACAGAGTTGTATTTTTATACAAGTTGTGGTCTAATAGCTAAAGAACTTTTTTTTAGCAGTTTCTCTCTTAATGTCACTTAGTTTATGGCATTGTCTATGCAAATCTATAAGTGTGTAAAACATATTTGTCTTAGACAAAATGCTTTATATGTTAAATAAAATGTGAGATTGCCTAAAGACAAATATGACCAAAAATCCCAAAGGAAACAAAAACATAAGATTACCCCTACATGATTATGACATTGCAATTTATGGTATGACTAATGTTTTAACATAAACTAGCCTAGCAACCCACATCATTCTCCTATGTAATACCAATTTCTTTTCCAATGTGTGCAACCACTACAGCACAATATTCCTGATTTAACCATGTCAGTTTCGTAAGGGGAATACCAGTCTGAGCTTCTATCTCTCAGTATTAACTTGTTCAGAGGAAACCCTGACTTGCCTTTTGGCACTTCCTTTTCCAGAAACCACAGGAGAACTGAAAAGAGTAATGAATGAAATAGAAATGCTTCCTGTTTAGCATCAGGTGAACTTGTTTTGTCTTGTCACTGCCAGCTCACATTACATGGGGGCTGAATATCTGCCTAGGTGAATGTCTGTGGTTTGGCCAAGAGCTTTGCAAAGTCTCTACCTTTTCCAGTGAAATCAGTAAGAAAATGCAATGTGTAACTAAGAAAGAATAATGATAATAATGATAATGTTTTCCTTTTTCTGTTCAGGCTGCTTTTTTTCCGTTTCACATATAAAATAAAAATGTCATAGACACCAGATGTTGGTATGATAAGCAAAATTCCCTGGAGCACAATTAACCAACTCCTTGCAAGCTCACTGGAGATTAACTTCCTATTGAGACAAGTCACAATCATAGCCAGCACTTTCATGCACTCACATGATGAGCTGACCTAGACCAGCATTTTGTGGTCACACTATGTTAATACCTGAGTCACATCCTGCAATACTCATGCAATCACAGACTCAAAGCCTTCACAGCTGCTGTTATGCATGCATGCACGATCATGAATGACCTTCACTGTCTTCATTCATTTCATTGAGGGGGTTGATCAGCATGCAGGCATGTGCATGAAGCTAAACACTCCACTAAACACTCCACAATTGGTCTGATTACAGGTCTTTACAGCATGGTAAACATTGGAGCTCTGCTCTATTTCAGTGAGAGAAAGTGCTATTGCCTGGAATTGCATATGATCTCATATAGTAGATCACTTGCTGTGTGCTGTGTCATCAGATGGGCTCTGTGCACATGCTACCTAACATACTTTATATTATGTTATTATTATTTACTTTACAATATGTTTTAGTAACATACTTTATTGATGGTAGTTTGCAGAATCCTTTTAGGTACATATTTACACGTTCTTTTTTATTGCTGCTATTCTTCTCTTTCACTGGTAATCCCTGTCTTTGTCCCATCTATCAAGTGCTGCAGATATACCCATCTCCACCTCTTTCTTTTCTGCCTCTGTCTAAAGTACTCCTATCAGTGGAACTGAGCAGAAGCTCTAGAGTTACAGAAAGGAGCTCCTGATTGAGCAACTTCTCCTGCTCTCTGACTGCTCTTCTCTCTTCTCCCCTCCCCTCTCCTGCTCTGTACCTCCCCAGTGGCTGCAGGCCATGCGTGTACACAGCATTACCTCACCTCCACTAGCTGAGAGTCTAACATTCCTCAAACAGCAAGACTTTCACATACTTGGGTATAGAGAAGGTGATAGAGGCAAGAAATTCTTAAAAGAAGGAGGGAGAGAGAAACCAAGTGTAAAAAGGAAAGAAAGCAAGAGCACACCTGTGAAAGCTAGAAAGAAGAGCAGAGTTATGCAACAGCCTGGGGATTGCTCAAGATATTCTCACCCATAGCCAACAGGAACTATGTCGACACACAGGCAAGGAAAAACAAAGCAACCATGGCAACTATCTGTACACAAAGAGGTGATCACCTATTCAAATGATACCACGTACATTCTCCACTCCCTCTGATGATCAATGGGAAAGGAAGCCAAAGTTGCTGATCCCAGGTTACACCTTTATCTCACAGTGTTTCATGTCACAGTGTTTTTTATGTCGGCAAATAGTGTTAAGTCTTTGGCAGGTCAGTGAATACCTGGCAATGCTCTACTGGTCATGTGCAGGACAGAGACAGGTTGTGTTTAACCCAGTACAGACATGTAAGACCCAGACATCCACCTCTCCATGTGTGTGCAGCTGATTCACTGTGAAATACTGTGCTCTGAATGAGGAAATTAAACAAAAGTATACATCCTGGAACTAGGATTCCACTCAAAACCACACTTGCTTAAGGTTACTGAGTTCAACATGCACATTTCTGTGAAATGGCTAAATTATTAATGGTCTTCATGGCTATTTGTAGGTTCCCAGAGCATGTTGAGCATATTGTAGTGCTATGTAGATTTTAACATTATCTACCTCTTTTTTATAAAGAAGCTGAAGCTTATTGCAGGAAAAATCCTTGATCTAAGAGCACGCATTAATTTGGTTGTCAGAGGCATGCAATTTAGACAAGCTGGGATGGGAAAAGCAGATCTGTACAATGCTTGAGTAACAGAAAAAAAAAGATAGCAGGTAAAACAAAAAGTAGGTAAGAGTGACAGAAAGAGGGGAGGAAAGAGAAGGCAATGTGTCAGAAAGATAGGGAAAAAGAGACATCCATGCTGTAATAAATACAGCCATCACGCATTTCACAGAGTTTCATCAGAAGTGCATGTACTGTAGCCAGCTGCTACTACTCTCAACTAAAAAAGCAAGTCTTCAAGGGACTGCTGAACTGCACTAACATTTGAGGAGCAGGTAATAAGCATTTTAAGCAGCCATGACAAAAACAAAAACCTAATATGTGGTGATGTGTTTTTAACTTTGCATATAATTATGCATATAGGTTTGTTAGAATTCTTGGTTTGGTCTAAAATGTTAGACATTTCACCAGTTAAGTAAGAATGTAGTTACATTTTAATTAAATATCACTAACCTTTGACATCATTCAATATTAATTAGGCAGTCACCAAGGCAGCCATGTGTTACTCACTGGATCTTGTGCATGTGTATTAGATAAACTACAGGACATCAGAAACATCAGTCAGCAATACTCCTCCCACCCAGCTTTGTGGACATGCTGTATCCATCCCATACTTCCTCTCAATTGACCCCCAGAGTTTGCTGAAAAAGCTATGAAAGCTTACACAAAGGCATAGTGAAGATAAAAAATAAACAACACAGCAGACAGAACAGACAGTAAAAAAGACATCCTGAGATTAGGAAAAACACATACACTACATTGCCAAAAGTATTCTTTCACCTGCCTTCACACGCATATGAACTTGACTGACATCCCATTCTTAATCCATAGAGTGTAATATGATGTCTGCCCTTTGCAGCTATAACAGCTTCAGCTTTTCTGGGAAGGCTTTCCACAAGGTTTAGTCTGTGCAGGCCAGTCAATCTTCCAGACCAAACTTGCTCACCCATGTCTTTATGGACATTGCTTTGTGTACTGGTGTGCAGTCATGTTGGAACAGGAAGGGGCCATTCCCAAACTGTTCCCACAAAGTTGGGAGAATTTTTTGAGAGTAAAGTTCAAATGTTTATAGAAGCAGTCTGCATGCCTGTGTGCTTGATTTTATACATGTGTGGCCATGGAAGTGATTGAAACACTTAAATTAAATTATTTGGATGGGTGAGTGAATACTTTTGGCAATTTAGTAATGGAAACCCCAGAGTGTTTCCTTTACCATGAAAACTACTTTGGAGAATGAGACCTTTGGTTCAAATATTGTAGTAATACACTTTCACTTCCATTTCAAATGGCATTATAATCTCATCATATTTGCCTTGTACCTTGGTTTGCTCCAAAGGCTATAGCAGTCTGTGTGACTCCCTTTCCTTTCCTGTTCCTTGCTGTCCATGGAAGTGTCACCACCGGAGGATATCCTTGATCTCAAGGATAGGCATGCCAGAGAAGAGGGCTAGGGAATATTGCATCCTGACTTCTGAGAACTCTCACAGTCCTGTCTCTAGGGCTTTCTGTGACAAGCCTCTGTCCTTACCAAAACCTTCCTGAACATAAAGGTTCCTCAAAGGTATAATCCTAGCATAAAATAGCCCAAAACATTTTTCATTCAACATTTAAGGCATTTGGCAGACACCCTTATCCAGAGTGACTTACATTTATTTTATTTATACAACTGAGCAGTTGAGGGTTAAGGGCCTTGCTCAGGGGCCCAACAGTGGCAGCTTGGTGGTGCTGGGGCTTGAACCCCCAACCTTCTACTCTATAACCCAACACCTTAACCATTAAGCCACCCCTGCCCCTAACAATTCTTGTATGTATAGTAAAACAGAAATTAAAGCTTTGGACGAAGGTCCATTTTAAATACTTAAAGGGGAAAGAAAGTTATTTTTATTTTAAAGTAAAATTCCCACAATAGGCACCAAAAATCTCCCCAGTTTAAAAGGAATTAACCACTTGTGCATTGTCAGAAAATGTATTGCTCAACACTAACATGGCTTGTCTTCTTACTTTGCCTCTTGTGTCATCTTGTGTGATCACACATGCCTTTGCAAATACAGAATCCATTAAGACCTTTCCATGTCAAAGCTAGCTAGATATATAATTTACCTTGTTGTAAACCTCATAGTTTAGGATCTTGTAAAAGGGCTTAAGGCAGTGAGAGTGCGTTTAAATCCTGCGTTTAAACTCTCACTTAAAACTAAACCTTTATATAAAAATAGTATTCTGGTACTGTTTTTATTGTTTAAGGGGTATCTAAAAATTGTAAACCAAAAAACTTTCTTCTTGGATCCAGTATTCAGAGTATACAGGAGTAAAAAAAAAAAAAAAGAAAAGAAAACCTGGAGGAAACAGGCAGTTCAGGAGAATGCAGGCCCTGATTCGTGGGGTTAAAATAACAGGGGGTAAATGGGTTATATCTATTATTGCAGTATCTACCCAAAGTTCTCTCTGGTTTTGCGACATGTGCTCTTCTCATATGTATAAAATGAACTCCTAGTTCTTTTTGGTTAATGTAATCCTAATTATCGCTCACTTTTAGCTCTCCCTACTTTCTCTCTCTGCTAGCTCTCACTCTTTTGCACAACCTCTCAGTTTTAATGTCAGCCCATGATTGACTCACTTGGCTTAATGTTTCATCACATTTGTTATGGAAAGCATGTGATTCAAAGAAGTCAGCTGACTCAGAAAAGCCACTTACATGTCTGGGAGTGGTCTGGAATTTGCAAATTGTCTCAAAAAAAGTGTGACAAACCCTGTGCATGTTAGTGAATCTTACAAAATACAATGCAACAGTTAGTTCCAATGAAGTAATGTGATTAGACAAGAGACATTCCATGAGTGCTGATGGAAAGTACAACAGCACTCATTGCTTTTAAGTAATGTGTTCACACTTTGATGGTGTAAAATGAGAAGGTGCTTATTATTCAGCTTTGTAATGCCCATTTCTGACCTCAGTGTGAGACGAGGCATTCTCCTGTTATTTCAGTAAGGCCCATGAACAGTATGTTTAAAGAGATAAGACTTTGTGGTGGATTATGACTAAAACCAAGAATAAGATGTTTTACTGTCAGAGAAAAGCAGGCTTGAAGAATACAAGCAAACATTTGAAGTTAGGCAAGTACTATATTAATGTATTACAGCTTTCATTACATTACTGTGTATCAGTATAGCCACATTACAAAATGATTTCATTAGACACTCAGAACAAAATAATGGGGGTGGTGAGCTGATAATATATCCTGGTCATGTTTTTAGACTAGGTCAAAGCTATCTACCCCACAGTGCAAGTATACTTGTGACAGATACTATACAAATGCTTCAAACATAATGTCACTTACTGTACTGCCCATATACAAATTTTTTTCCAGTCTACTTATGGTCTTCTCAACACCCAACACAGTAGGCGAGATATATTAATACCACTGTTAATATTACTCAGCAGTTGAGGTTAAACTTTCCTCTGCAGGTTTTTTTCAGTCAGTGGCTAGACAACTAGGTTGATAACGTAGGAGTGAAGTTTCAGTTGTCTCACTTCACAGTTGAATTCCAATAGGCCTCATTTTGAGAAGTTATAAAAACTGCTGAGTTGAAGGTTGTGTCATCTGAAAAAAGGATTAAGTAACACTTCAGGGAAATTTCCATTAAATAGATACTTTCGGCACAAAATCAATGGGGACAATAATCAATTTTGTAATTTTCTACCATAGGTTCCATAAGACAACTTGCCTACAGCATTAACTACTGTGTAATTTCCATTGTACATCTGAACATACACAAGTGTAAAAAAAGATTTTTTTTTACAGAGCCTAAAAACAACACTCTCTAGCTTGCTTACTTCCTTTAATGCTTGGTGCATTGTGAACAGATGGCCTGTGGCCTGAAACCAGAATATACCTCAACAACTCATCAGAAAACACTCTTAGCTTAGCCTCATAATCAGCAAGTCCAGGCAGAAGCTGCCTTATTATCAGAATGGATAATGGCACTGGAAGGATAATACCTTGAATATCTTGGACCACTCATCACTGTCTGCCTCCAAAATGTCACACTTTTTGTACAATGCTCTTTAAGCACTCTTAATAATCTAAAAGACTAAAAAGATATTCAGAGAGCAGAGCAGATCTATAATTATCCAAGGTATACCATTCCTTCTTACTCTCAACACATTTCAAAAACCCATTTGAGATCACTGACATTTTATTGACTGAGCAGTGTACAGTTGTGCAACACAGGAAAAGCAAAACTAGCAAAAGAGCAAAAACATTAATGACACATAGAAAAGTTTAGCAATGTTTGCTTATTCTGTAATGAAAACACGAAGACCACTGTCAATCTTTACCTAGCCAGGAAAGAAAGGAATTATATACAATTTATATTGCGTTGTGTGGCTCATCACAATAATTCAACCCTGAAATATCACAATAATATCTGCCAAAAATGATTGCTAAATGAAATCTTTTTATAGCCCATAATACTAAAGGAGAAATAAAGACTTGACCAAATTCACCACTTTGATTACAAGGGTAAATGTGCTTTTAAACTTCATTTTAGAGCAGATAACCAGAATAATGGCATGAAAGTAAGAGGGAGAAATGTGAAGCCCTGTTGAGACAGAAGTCTTAATTAATTTAGGTCCTAGAACAGCTGTTCCCAAAACAACTCAGAAAAAATTGGAAAAGGCTTGCAAATTGCTCCAAAGCAAAACATGCACTAGTCAGATTCAATAAATACAATAGACAACCCTACAAACACACATTTAGTATTTTAAAGTTTAAACTCTTAGCAACCATTATAACTATGTATTAAACAAACAAAGTATTACAGCTGCAGTTCTGTATTATTCAAATCTATTCCGTTCAAATATAGCAATAAGCATCTAGTACTGTTTTTACGAAAATGTTTAAGACAACCCTGGGCTTCATACAAGATCAAATATAATCATCAATCAAATATAAAGGTGCCATTTGGACAAAATTAAACATATTGTTCAGAAACCAAAACCACACCTTTTGGTTAAAATTGGGCAGTGTTGATTAATGTGAACGACTAGTGTGAACGACTTGAAATCTCATGTCAACACCACTTTGTCTGTACTTTAATGAATCATTATGGCTATTATCAGCTATAGCTACTGTTTCTCAAGCCCATCCTCAGCGAAACTAACACATACAATGCCTACCAATTGAGACTTGTGATCTAAAAAGATGTCTTGTCGTTGGGAAGGGGGGGGTGCTATATTTAGACTAAGCGCAAGCTAATACTGACACTAACAGTGGAGTGAATTGGATCACTGCATACAATAAACAATATTTCATCATTTATTTAATGATGTGAACCCAACAAAAAGGTTGCATTGCAGGGGTGTATATAGAAATGTAATTAAATTACTGACATGGAGATTTTGTTCCCCAAACTGTTTGTTTCAAGTGATCTTTGAAAAGCCTTGCAAAGTTCCATAAGACATTTTAAAGTCAAAGCAAAGACCCAGAATAGAAGCACAAAGCTTTCAGTAAGTGAGGTAAAAGCAATTTGTTTATACAGAAGACTGGTCAGTGCTGTGGAATTCAGTCGTTCGTAATCTTTTAAAAATACAGTGTACAATCCAGATTAAGTCTGAATAAGTAAAAAAAAACCGAACGAACATGGGAGGGAGGCACAATGTGGATATAAAAGGTGTTGCATTCTGAGCAGTTTCAGTAAACTCATGTGAACCCTTCACCTACTTCCATCAGAACTGAGAGCATTGCTAATCACAGTGAAAATGGTCTGTGAGTTTCAGTTTGCATTTGTAAATTGCTGCAATATTTAGTTTCAGGTAAGCAAAAGTTTACAGGCCTCAAGGAGTTACTAGCTACTATCTACAAAGATTCAAAATTCATCTAAAAAAGAGCTCTCAATTTCCTAAATAATTAATTATTAAATAAAATAATTGAACCTCTTCCAAACATTGTTTCTCAGGTAACTGCAGGTAGTGAATTCACATTGTTTCAATGTGATGTTTGTGGATGTAATATTATTGGTTATATAACTGTGCAGTGGAAGTAGTGTAGCCTGTCACCTAGTCATCTGTGATCTTAAAGCAAAGCCCACTTTAGCCCACTCAGTTGCCTGTTTTTATAGATAATTCAATTATACTTAGACACATAAGACAAACATTCGCTATAAACACACACTGTATGTGTGAGTTAACAGCTCTGGCCAAAGAAATGCTACATTTGTCATTGGTTTATAGTTTTATGTATTTACCATAGGTTTGGCATATACCCATGACGGTTCTAGTGTTTCCCTATCAAAGGGGGTTCCAAAAAAAAAGCTAAGAGCTCTTCCCTATCTGCTATGTCTCAATTCAGGAATTCTAGTGTTTCCCTATCAAAGGGGGTTCCAAAAAAAAAAAAAAAGCTAAGAGCTCTTCCCTATCTGCTATGTCTCAATCCAGGAAGTGTGACATTCACACAACCATTTATTCACCCTGAGGAAATGCAACAATAGTAAAAAGAAAAGAACAACACCACGCATACACAGCGTGCTGAAATGTGAATATTAAGGTGATGCACCTGTCTAGTTGTGGACTAAAAGACACACAGTTGCATTGGCCTGAAGGCTGAGATGCATGCTGTGGATGAGATGTTTCCACTTTAAGAAGCAGGTGGCTAATCACCCACTCAAAGGCCTGCTGATTATGTAACATCCCCGGAAGCCTCTTTTGCCCACACACTCAAATACACATATTTTATGATTCAGCCTGAAACCCAGAGGGCTGAGCAGCATCCTGCTGCCTCACACATGCCTTCCGGGGTGTGTGTGAGGAGGTGGGGGAAAGTTTTTTGAGGTTAGATGCAAACCTTTTAGCCTTTTGATATCAAATCTTTCCATTATTAATATCTTAATAGGCAGTTTGACCTCAGTTTGACCTCAGATTACTATCTGTATGGTTGTTTGCCCTGTGTTTGTATGGTTTCCTCTTTGTTCTTGGGAAAGGCTCCAGAACTACAAGTGACCAGGGGTAGTGCAGTGGTTAAGACATTGGACTACTGCTTGGAAGGTCACAAGTTCAAATCCCACTTTCATTGTGCTTCACTATAATCTTCTTCCCACTTTGAAGAGCTTATTTATGTCTTTTGAGATTCAGTGCATTGTGTTTTAAATGGCTCTTGGGTAAAGAATATCTATTACCAGCAATAGATTACATGTTACATGCACAAATAAACAAAATGTCTAATTTAGGAAGGGGTGACACAGTGGCACGGTGGGTAGCACCGTCGCCTCACAGCAAGAAGGTCCCGGGTTCGATCCCTGGGTGAGGCGGTCTGGGTCCTTTCTGTGTGGAGTCTGCATGTCCTCCCCGTGTCCGTGTGGGTTTACTCCGGGTACTCTGGTT
>JAOTRJ010000001.1:10663629-10673695 GCA_028564905.1 Leptodoras praelongus | reverse complement strand
TTTTCCCATCCCCAATTCACCTACCTGCATGTCTTTGGACTGTGGGAGGAAACCGGAGTACCCGGAGGAAACCCACAGGAACATGGGGAGAACATGCAAACTCCACACAGAAATTTCCCAGTCCACCCGGGGATCGAACCCAGGTCCTTCTTGCTGTGAGGCGACAGTGCTATCCACTGCGCCACCGTGCCGCCCACAGGGTTAGGTTATAAAACAAAATATCCCAAGCTATGAACACTGGACAGGAGCACTGTTCAGTCCATAATCCGAAAAAGGCACAAATGCAAACCTAACACTGAAACGAACACCGCACATCACCCTGAACACACCATCCCACTGTGAAACATGGTGGGGGCAGCATCATGCTGTGGGGATGCATTTCTTCAGCAGGGACAGGGAAGCTGGTCAGAGTTGATGGGAATATGGATGGAGCAAAATACAGGGCAATCCTAAAGGAATACCCGTTATAGGCTGCAAAAGACTTGAGATTCACCTTCCAGCAGGACAACAACCCTAAATATACAGTCAGAGCTACAATGGAATGGTTTAAATCAAAGCATATTCATGTTCGAATCGCCCAGTCTAAGTCCAGACCTGTGTAAAGACTTGAAAATTGCTGTGAAAATAGACCCTATTCGTCCAATCTGACTGAGCTTGAGCTTTGTTGCAAAGAAGAATGGGTAAACATTTCAGCCTACAGATGTGCAAAGCTAGTAGACACACCCCAAAAGACTTGCAACTGCAATTGCAGTCTCTGCTCCAATTCATCCCAAAGGTATTCCATCAGGTTGGAGTTAGGACTCACTGCAGGCCAGTGAAGTTCTTCCACACCAAACTCACTCATCCATGTCTTTAAGGACCTTTGTGCACAGTCATGTTAGAACAGGAAAGGGCCATGCCCAAACTGTTCCCACAACATTGGGAACATGAAATTGTCCAAAATCTCTTGGTATGCTGAAGCATTATGGGTTCCTTTCACTGGAACCAAGGGGCTGGACCCGGCTCCTGAAAAACAACCCCTCACCAGAATCCCGTCCACCAAATTTTACACTTGGCACAGTGCAGTCAGACAAGTATTGTTCTCCTGGCAACTGACAAACTCTGACTCATCCATTAGATTGCCAGATGGGGAAGCATGATTCGTCACTCCAGAGAACACGTCCCCACTGCTCTAGAGTCCATGTAAAGAACATGTTAATTGTACAATGAGAGAGAATAAGACCCTGGACCTTTTTATGTGCGATAGGCATACAGTTCCTCTGCCCTACCCCCACTTGGAGAATCTGATCATAACCTAATTCACCCGTGGCCACCAATAAGCCACTGGTTATGCAACAGACGGCCAGCATAATGAGCATGGAAGTTTGGTTGAAGGATGCCGAGGAGCATCTTCAGAAGTGTTTTCAGGAGACAGACTGGTAACTGTTCCAAGATGACTATGGAGAAGACACGGTCATATCGCATATGATATTCAGTTCTGTGAGGATACCACTGTACCCACCAACAAGGTTTGCTACCATCATAAAAACAAATGGTGGATAAACAGAGAAACTAAAAGGTCTTCAAAAGGAAGAAGAGGGCCTTTTGAGATGCTGGTTCTGCATCATCTGAAGTCTCAGATAATAAGAGTTCCTGGACCCACTGCAGTCTTCCAGCCACACACTGGGGTGCATGATGCCATTAGCTTCATAATACACAAGGCCCTCTCTAACCTGGAGAAGCAGGGAAGCACTCTGTTCTCCTGTCCCAGACTACATAATAGCTGAGCTATACCTCCTCCCACTATAACTCAAGTCTTTTTCACATTTGCTACTGCACTGTACTGCAGCATATGTATATACTGTTCATTCTAAATGCATATTGTGTTGCAGGTTACATACACACTACTGTTTAACAGCATATTATTATTAGTAGTAATATTGTATATAACATTGTTGACTATTCTACTAGTGTTGTATCATATATTAGGTAACAATCATTGTATCATACCACTTACTGTCAGTGCACATCACTAGTGGATGGAATGTTACTTGTGCACATCACTAGTGGATGGAATGTTACTTGTGCAATCATGTAGAACATAGCAATTATCTTTTACACAAGTACTGTCCTCCTTCGAAAAAAAAATAATATTTATTCAGAAAAAACAGAGAGTCTCTTACCTTTGTGGAACAGAAAGGGGGTCATGTGAGCACAACTGAGCAGGAGAGGACACCTGTGGCACCCTGGCATCAACTTCTAAACTGCAGGATGGTGCAGACAACTAGAGGACACAAATATTAAAAGAACTTCATTATTATCAGTTAATTTAATTATGCACCGATTCTGCACATTACGCTGGTACTGTCCAATGCTTAACCTTAGCCTGCTTGCAAGGTGCTTCAACATCAGGATCAGGGACAGCATTAAGAGGTTTCACTGCAGCAACAGCAGAGCAGTGGGTGCCTTCAGCTTTCCTTTTCTGGCCAGGTTTTACCTGAGCAGCTGGCTTCACCACTGATGGCTTTACATTCAGTTTGGGCCTCACTGAAAAGCAGACACAAGCATACTATTAATTTAATAAGTGGAAGGCAGTTCTGGGCACTTCAGTTCTGATAAATAAAACACATGATAAAAGACAATATGCTTGTTTGTACCTTTTAAGTCTGCTGCTATACTTGGAGGCATCCTGGTGATGGGTTGAGTATTCTCCCAGTGTGGATCCTGTGAATTTGAAGAATCTGCCATCTTTGACTCTTGCACAAGAAGTGCCTTTGGAGAGGCCGACTTGGATTTCTTAGGACTTGTAGTAAGAGAGCGCTTCTTGTTTTGCATTTCTGGAGACTTCCTCTGGGATACTACTGATGGGTCAACAGATGAGGCCTGATGTATGGGTGAATTTGCTTGGATGGGTATTTCTTCAGCAGGAGTCTTCTTTTCCCAAAGTACTGGGATTGGTTTCTGGGCAGCTTGCTCTGGCTCGACAGCAGAGGCAGCCTGCTCCTGCTGCTTACGAAGTCTTTTCTCTCGCATAATTTCCTCAAAGCTCTTTACTGTTACATGAATGGAGGCATCACTCTTTCCATTGGTTACAGTGGACTACATTTAACAAAAAAAGGGGGATATTAGAATTGGATTTAATGCAAAGCAATTATATGTCTGAAAATGATTAAACAAAGAAAACTGGGCCATGCCTCTTCAATGCAATCCACCTTCTCAGAGTCATGCCCTTTTTGAGAGCTGATGTTGACAGCCGCTGTAAATAAAATGTAATAAATGTCAGCTGCATGATAAATTCTCAAACCGTTCCATAAAGCATTCCACAAATGTCAAACCAACAACAAACTTACATCCAGTCTTGCCAATGCAAAGAATTCTTCTTTTTGGGACTGCATTAGCTGAAGTAGGCGCATCATCATTTGTGGTGTCCTGTATCTTTGCTTGCATTCTGGCAGCCTTTTCTTTACGAATCTCTTCAAGTGTCTTCACTTTAATCTCTGCTGCTTGGGCAGTCAGTTTGATCACTGCAGTATTTGCAGGGTCCTCTCTTTTCTCTGTACTATTCACTTGCTGGGGCAACACCTTGGTCTCCTGGAGTTTCTTCTCTCGTAGGACTTCTGAGAAAGTCTTTACACTAGGTGCACTGATGGGCTTACTTACTTGTTTAGTGAACGTTAATGCATTTGTGGGAACTTCAGTGTCAACTGTCACACCTTTGCTCTGCATCTGAGATTTAGCAGCCTTTTCCTGACGAATCTCCTCAAGAGTTTTGATACAGATCTCACCAGAAGGCTTTGGCTCACTGTTTGATGACTTGGGTGCAGTGATCTCAGGAGTTAGTCCAAGTCTTTCATGCACTGGTCTCAGAGCTAAAACAGTGCATATGAAGAGGTTTTTAAGTGCAGAATACATATATACTGGTGATATGCATCATGGGTATTGTTAGGACACTTACTTTTAACTTTTCTGGGAGGCATGCTGATTTTGTTCTCAGTGGAGTCAACAAATCCACCAAGCCGTTTAGCAAGAGACCCTTTCAGCCGTAGACCTCCTTCCACAAGCATGTCTAAACAAAACATGCAATGTTTTTTAAAGCTTACAAGCTTTAAAAAAAACTCCTCTAAAATGTGATACATGCATGGTGTACAGGAGGTGGTGAAATATATCCTTTCAAGATACCTTCATCAAATCTTTTTCCAAGCCTGTCAGTAATTTTCTTTTTTCCAGAGTCCTCCAAAGCAGGAGACTCTGAAAAGGAGAACATTGGAAGAAATAAAATTATGAGTAATCTATGGATTTTAAAGCAATCCTGTAATAGGCTTGTGCGATATAGAAATTTGCATGCTAAAAGTCCATATGATATTTAACACGATATAAAAACTATATATGAAAATATATGACTTGAAAAAAATGCCCTTTATTAAATAATAAGTAAGCATTCTTTATTTACATAGAATGCGTTTATTTTGCTCAACTTAGTGCTCTTCTGCTTTCCTTCTTTAATAGGTTGGGGGGCCTAAGAATAATATGCACAAAATACTGGCATGGGTTTGGGTTAAGTTAAAAGTACCAACAGTTAGCTGGAAATATTCTCTCAGTTACATTTTATATACATTTCTGATCAGCAGCCAAGGGGTTTTGAGGCCAAAACACTGCAATCAGAATCAGCAATACCGATTATAGGGTGTGTGGGAGGGCCTAAGATCTTCCATTTAAAGTGCTTGTGTAGCATTATTTATAACAATGAAAATAACTCTTTAGCATTGCATAAATATTATAATCAAGTATCATAATTTATGAAGTTTCAAAGAATAAAAAAAAGCATAAAAAGTGACTTCACACTGGCTTACCCTTCAGACCCACCCTGTTCTTTGACATGGCAAATTCTTAAATGTCTAACGAGGTTTGTGGTATTAAAATAATGTTGTTGTGTTCCACCAAGAGGGAACACAACATCCAATGCTTCAGATATATAGCAATTTTATTGTCTTTTATAGACACCATTTTAGCACTCTTCTTTTGCAGTGTACAAAGAAACGGCATGCATATATTGCATCATCTGATCTACCTTTACAGAGATCTCAGATCAACAACGGACAATTAACATGCACTGTATTTATCAAATATTACCTCTGTTCAGCAGTAGCATAAATATCTTTAAATGCCAGACAAATCTCTGCTTTCAAACACTGACTTGCCCTCTTTTCGAGTCATACACTGGGCTAAACATAGCCAAAGAAATCATCTGTTTCAAAGCGGGACCTTGAAAAAGCTAATCACAGAATTGCTATAATTACGGACAATGCTCGAAATAGCAGTGAAGGAGGTTGGACTAGAACCACACTTAAAAGCTTGCTTCCCAAGTAGGACTAAACTGCGCAACCACATCAGTCGGTTGTTGGGTCAAGTGAGGAGCATAGCTGCCCTATTCCATTGCTGTGCTCATGGCTTCCGCTGTGCTCGTGGCTAAACAGAGATTATTACAGGTTGGATTTTTTACTTGGATTATTATCAAAAACTAGCAAGACAAAAACTTGGTTAAGACAGCCAAACATTAAACATGCAGAACAAGCCAGCTAATACATTAGCATTACTTTACTTGCATTACTTACTAGTCCACAGCAAGAGTGCCAGCTCAGCATTTTACACTTGTCTGGCCTCTTGGTCTGATATTCTCTCTTTTTCTCTTTCTTGCTTCCTCTGTTAATGTTCTGTTTAGTCTGTTCACCTCTGCTATGATTTTCATATTGAGAATTCCTGAGCTAGCTTCTTCTTATAGCAGCTAAAGACCAATAGTTGTTCTTGGTGTATGGTGTAATGCCCATAAAGCATAGAGCTTTTCTTACAAGCAATCATGTCCTCTCTAGCCTAGTTACATACTGCTAAAACAGGTGTTCCAGGCAGACAGGTGTAATGACAGAGGCCATTCTCCTGATTCCAGTGTACTAACAAAAATCTTTAATTTTGAAGCTGTTTTTAAGGTATAATCTTACAATGCTACTTTAACTCACCTGTGTCACAATTAAAAACTGCTTTATCTAAACTTTGTAACAATTCTGCACATTTAATTATTAAAACACATGAAGGAACACCAGTGGACTGTGCAAAGGCATACCACTGGTAGTGATGACTGCTGCGAGCGTGACAGGTTCGATGGTTTCCTTCTCCGTGCCACATCTGTTTTTGCGCTGTTTCGCCGATGTGATGACATCAAATGGTTGACCTGAAGATAAAATGCATAAAAGCCACAAGGTATGAGCACTATTATGTGAAACAGAAATTATTTTAAGAGTTGGCTAAAATTTTACCTGGTCTTTTTAGACTGGCCTTCAGAGCTTTCTCCAACCTGATCTCCTCCAGTGTTTTGATACCAAAATTCAGTGACTCATCTGTACATGTAATACAATTTCAGTTTTCATTCAATTTAACAAGGACTCAGTGTAGCACAAAAAACAAACATTAGAAGGAAGATGTTACCTCTAATAGAGCTCAGCAGCTTCTTTGGAGAGACACCAGATGATTCCTCTCCCTCTTCAGAAAACTGATCTAATAGAAATACAGGGCATTTAAGTTTCTAAAGCAAAATCTACTTAGCACTGGAGCAAATAATCTAGAAATGACATTACCATCTTCATCATCTTCATCGTCCACAGGATTAATGACTACTGGTGGGTGTGTGGGACTGGGGACGCTCTCTTGGGTCTCCACCTTGATGACTCCTCTGAGTTGTGGGTTGGTGGTATTGGAAACATTTGCAGAAGCAGAGGAAACATGGTCATCCTGTGGCTTTTCCTCTTCTTTCTCCTTCTTCACTACAGCCCCTGCGAGATAAGAATTTCCATTCTCCATTATCTAGAGTCTAAAAGCCAAAGGAAAGATTATGGTTTAAATAATATCCAGTTGGTTTTATACCTTTGTCTGGGGCAACAAAAAGGCCATCAATGAAACGTGGCTTCTCGTGGTGAAAAGCACAGTGAATCTTTTCGCATCCATTTGGTTGATTCTCCCAGTAACATGGAATTTCTTTGCGATTTTTCTGTGATGTACAGCATAGTGTATAATTAGCAAAACACATTTGAAAAACACAGTACATTAAAAAAATATTCAGACCCTTTCAGTTCACACATTTATGGATGTTATACTCTAAAGTGCAGCTCCAAGTACACAATTGATCACTTTAATGAAACGTGCTGAATAATAGAATGATTTGGCTAAAATATAAATCACATCTTCACATACAATAGCATCATGAACCCCTGGAAAAACTGTTGAACTCCGAAAATTACTGGTTATTAGAGTGCATGTAAAGATTCCAGTAGAATTCACCTTACCATTATTTCCATGTGACGGAATTTACATACAGTACGAAAGCAACGGTTCTCCTGCCACAGACTGCAGACAGTCTCATTACCCCTGGCAGCCTCACAATGTCGGAAAGGGCAAGATTCACCCTTCAAAGAAAAAAAAGAACATGAATTAGGAAAAAATAAGAGTACAAATTCAAAACAGAAATGTATGCTTATGTTTTCATCTACTTGCCCTAGACAAAAAAAAAAAAAAGTTTGGCATTAATTCAGATCATTGAATTTGTTTCAGGTATGTTTCATGAAGCCAGCTGCTACTAAACAAAAAATGGTTTTGTGTCATATCTGTGATCTGTGATAAAACCTAGACGAAAGTCCTCTTACTCTGGTGATGCCATAATTTTTGCCAGGCGTGTTAGAAGCATTTTTGAAGAGACACTTCATTTTTTTTTTTTTTTAATCAATCTAGATTACCTTAGTGCATGTTGAATAATAGTAGAAATAGCAATCATCTCCCGTATTGCTCATGATGGTCCTGGGCAGGGAATACTCTTGCTTGTCAGGAACGTTCAAATACAGCTACAAGGGCTTCTGGAGTTTCCCTAGTCAAAATGCAGCAAAAAAGGGTCAAATTTTCATTGATTGTGTCTTCTAACATTTATAAAATGCAGGAAATCTAGGAATTAGTCACAACTTTAAATATGGGTTTTTTAATTGAAAACGGATGTTTTTCCCCAAACTAACTAGGCGGGGTCAGTTCACCTACTGTGGATAAGATGTCTCCACCAGGTGTATGTCTTCTTGGTTGTCTCCAAGCTGTAAAGATCCTGAAGGAATACTTGACCGATGAGTTAAGAGTGAACAGGGCGAAAGAGGCTTTCGTCACTGAGAAACTTGCTCGTCTTAGACTGCTTTGTAACAAGTAAAACGTGATGAAAAGTCTTTCTCTATTCCTCAATAAAAACAACAGTTTGGGAAGGGCACAAAAATCTTCAGGCTAAAGGTCGGAGGTGAGCACCATGGAGAGTGGGAAAGAAAATCTTGAAGGTGTCTGCGTATAGGAATGGGGGGGGTCTTCTATTTCTTGACACTCATTGTGGCAATTTGAAGACAGATGAGGATATTTAAATTAGGTACAATTTAAATTTTCAATAAAAGGGGAAAAAAACATCCAATGATGGAAAAAATTTTTAGTGGGGATAAAAATCTTCAGAAAAGATCTTTCTCCATTTGTTGGCCTCTATCCGAATCCAGTTATCACCAGGGCTGTAGAAGAAATTCCTGTATAACCTTTAAAAAGAAAACAAAACACTCCCCACATACTTCACAAAGTGGGTAAATGAGTGAGGAATTAATCAAATATTTATTTGAGCAGACTGTCAAGTGCCAAGATCACAGACACATTACACATTTTGGCAAGTTGAGTTCAAGCTTTTCAGTGCCTGAAACAGACATTGTCTATCAACATGTACTGAAGCAAGCACTAATTCAAGCAGGTCTAGCTTTCATGTAGTACACCATTATGGTGTTAATACGAAATAGACATTCTTTTTTTTCCCCATAGACCATTTCCCAACTTGATTTCCAGTCGTCTTGCTTTCCTGTAAAACGCTTTGCCTTTGAATTTTGCATTGCATTTTCTTTAAACCCTCTGTAATCTGCATAAAGGATTATCATAACATGATATGGTAAAATGAAACATGGAAAACCTGGCCGATTAGGCCTACTCATGATGAATTTAACAAATAACTCAACTAAAAAAACAGAGGTAATATAGGTAAAGAAACAAGCCATATTTACAATCTTAAGCAGATCAACGCCAACAAAGCGAGCAGTTCCACAAAAGGTCCGAGTTTGCTTGGCTCAAAACGAAACCTACTTGCTGTGAATAGTCTAAATAGCTCGTATTTGCTTCCAACAGAATAGAATATACTGAAGAAAGCTGCGACTTGTATTTATGTAAGTATTAAGTCTTGTAATTGTAATTGCGGACGTTAGATATACGAGCTAAATCAGCTAACATTCAATGCTAAGACGTAAATAACACGGACGTTAACCCAGGCTAAATATCAAATGTACGAGACCACTTGCTTAAAAGCATAGTTAACACAAATAAAACGTAGAAATTACCAGTTTATAATGGGTATGAGTTGTTAAAACCTGTTTTCGTATAAGATCTTTGGTCGCCGACCATCCGGGCCTGCTTTTAAACAAACAAAATGGCACCACGCGGAAGGAACCTAGCAGACTCGGCAGAAACCGCCCACTTTTGCTGCGTTCGAGGACAAGTTCCGACTTGTAATTCCTCGCCTACAACCAGCAAAACTACTGAAACTACTGAAAATACCAGCTCTACTTGAAGCTTCAAATGGGAGTTAAGTCACACCGACTCGGTTAACTCCAATGGATCGTCTGTTTTTTTTACAGCAGTGGTGAATCCTGGAGCCTCTCGCTATTTCCCGGAAGTAAATACTTCCCACAGCAAATACTAGCAGTGCAGTACACAGTTTGTGTACAGTGACAAAACTCAATACTACAACCCCTGTCAAAGTTATGGAATCACCCCTCTTGGAGGATGTTTCAATTGTTTAATTTTGTAGAAATACATAAATCACAGAGACATGCCACTATCTTTTTCCAAAAATTCAACCTTCCAGCATGACGAAACAATAAAGAAAGAAATATTATTTTATTTGTAATAATAAATATCTGTACCGCTTATTCCCAGTTACAGGGTCACGGGGGAGCCGGTGCCCAGCCGGCAACTCTGAGCGCAAGGGCAG
>JAOTRJ010000001.1:10645942-10658425 GCA_028564905.1 Leptodoras praelongus | reverse complement strand
GCTGGTCCAATTTAGCCATGAAACCTCCCACACTAAAATGACAGGTGTTTCAGTTTCATTGTCTAACCCCTGTATCTCTGCTGATCATGATTATCTCTCATTCTCCAGAAAAACAGAACAAATAAAGTAGGACATTTATGCAGAAAAGCTTAATGAATTGAAAGGAAAGCTCATAACAACTAGCATAGCCCAGAAAAATACACAATTATGAATATAATTATGAAGTTTTTAAATTGATTAAGTGTGCAATAACTGCACATCCAATACATTTCTTTAAAGAGGCACCTAACAAATATTAGCATGCTCATCAACATGATTATGCTATCAGTCTGAGTAAATCACTGCTTCTGTTGGCTCGCAGGTTACAGAGAAAAGTAAATATTATAAAATACTTCTTATACATAATTATAGTTAAATACCTTAAAATGTTATGTAACAACAATTATGACCTATTGTGCGATGTATTGAACATTTAAGTGGTTAGATTTTCCTTAAAAGATTAAAATGGTTGGTTTTTTAAACTTTTTTTTTTGCTTGAAATTTTTTGCTTTGATGAATAAATACAGTTGATTACATGGTCTTTGCTTCAATGCATTTGTTTTATTGCTTCAGAAATAGACAAATTAATATGGCACAAACATATTTTCAAAAGTAAAAAGATATATATTTAAAAAGATACATTGGGCACATATACATAATTATATGAAATGTAATGGTCCATAAACAACAATGTTCTGAATATTTTTTTTTGTATTCCAAAGTTAAATTACACTAGTAACAATTAGTTCTGTTAATCAGTGCTTCTACCAATACTGCTACAGAAATGTCATCCTATTTTCATTCCTAATATTATGAAGTGGGATTGCTGTTGTACAGTGTTAAAGTGGATTTTACTGCTAAAAGCTATTGAGTTTAAGGTTTAGGCCAGGTGCAGCACTTACAAGTGTCATCAAACACTGTTCCAGCCCCACAGAAACTTACATATGTTTTACCTGCAGAACAAGAATAGAATTTATTTGGGTCTTCAGTGTTAGCATAAAGGCCATCAGGCTTTCCAGCACAGAATCCACTTCCAGGTTCATGTGTAGTAGTTGTAGTTGTTGTGGTGGGTTTTGGGGTGGTCGGTTGACCAGGTTTGGTGGTAGTAGGAGTAGTAGGAGGCAATGTAGGATGTTCTGAAATGCAAAATCAAATGAATAAGATTTGGTTTTATCTGTTAAATAAAAGGAGTAACAGGTATCCATGGCTACCTACCTATGTCCAGAAGCTTGTTTAGGTGACCCATAAGTGGATGCTTCCCCTGCCCACAAAACTCACCCGCAAAGTCATCAAGATCCAGAGCCCAAACAAAAGCCCCCCCAAAATTGTTGTCTTTCAAATATTGTGCCTATGAGGAAATAATTGGTATGAATATTATTATTTAGGAAAATGTATGCTATATATAAAATTACCTTTATGCCAAATGTTTTCATTGCTATTCTGTAAACTTTTAAACACCTTGATCTCATAGCTGTCCTTGGTGTCAAATCCTACCCATTCACCACCCTTTGTAGCATAGGGTACTTTCTGATCCTCAATCCAGTTAAGTTTTGTTCCCTGAAGGAATCCACAGATCTGGAGAAAGTGGTATGTTGTATTTAAAAACAGCTTGGAAAAATACAAGTTAGAACATTATATTTAAATTACTCACAATACCTCATAGTAGGACCAGAAGCCAGCCTCCCGGGTATAAGATCCAGCAGAGGCTGGTCCACTGGCTGAAGCTCCCACTTCAGTAGCTGAAGAAGAGAGGCGGAAAGTACGACCATATGTGGCAAATCCCATTCTCAATTTCTCCACAGGGGTACCATTATCCCTCCAGTATTTCATTGCATAATCCTTAACAGGAATCAAAGAGTTTCTGCATCAGTGTTTTTCAGTTTTGTAAAATACAGATAATGCTAGTGGAACTTAGACATTACAATGATGAAAACAACATATTCAATATATTTTATATAGTTTTCATTCTGTGTGGTATGACTAAATTATCAGGGCATTCTTACAGTGTTGAAGTAAACAAGATCTCCAAAGTCTTGAGATCCCTTGTACAGGGGACTGTTGTGTCCTGTGAAGCTCTCCCAAGTTCCATGGAAATCATAGGTCATCACATTGATGAAGTCAAGATAGCTAGAGATCAGTCAAATAATGAATAAGAAATTCTTTCCTAACTGATGTAATTGCTCTTTTCATTATTACCTACTTGTTATATATATTTTTGCCAATGTGTTTCAATTAGAAATGCTAAGTGGCTTTAATACTTACTTTGCAATATTTGCTATTTCATATCCAGCATCAATGGTCCCTTTGCCTGCAGATACTGCTGCAGTAAGCATAAGTCTAGGACTCCCAGTAGCTTTACCTTCTGCCTCATAAGCTTCCAACAGTTCCTTTTCAAATTTCACCAGAAGGAATGGTTAGACAACACCAAAAAATGGACAAATTCTTTCAAAGCAGGTAGTTGCAGCTTATAATGTTGGATTACATGCTCAAGCATACCTTACACAATAAAGTAAATCTCTGTTTGTCTTCAGGAGGGCTCCCTCTGGAACCTGGGTATTCCCAATCCAAGTCCAGACCATCAAATCCATATTTCCTTAGGAATGAGATGGTTGACTGAATGAACTTTTGACGGTTGGACTGTGAGGAGACCATGATGGAGAACCTGAGGAAGATTTATTTATAGACTGTGATATGGTATCCCAGCACAATTATTTGTAAATAAAGGAAGAAAATACTCACTGAGTTGAGCCAAAATTCCATCCTCCAACAGCCAAAAGAGTTTTAAGATTGGGGTTACTGTACAGATTAAGGAGACATTCTGTCTAGCTTCATACTGGTATTGTCAATAGTTAGGTAATTACCATGTCTATTACCATTATGTCTGATAACATTTTTCATACATACATTTTCTTTAAACCATTGAAGGACTGGTAGAGTGTTTCATCATTCCATTCATATGTGACAATCTCATTGGCATAGTTGATCATAGAAAAGGCATAAATCAGATGTGTACACAGGAAGGGATCTACATTAGCAGGCATGTACTTCCCAGCTCCAGGTCGGTATTGGGACCAGTTGGTGAAATAGCACACCAGTTGCTTGGAAGTTGCTATATAATAATGTCAAAAATATAGATAAAACAATTAAATAACTGCAAAAGAACTTAGAGGTAGTGATTTTATTAGGTATTATACATTTGCATGACTCACCAAAGTGACACAGCACCAAGCACAAACCTAGAAAAAAAAGAGGTTTTATTTCCATCTAAATATTTTATACTTAACAAACATCAATTTGGAAACAGTTTTCAAATACCTGCGAGAAGTGGGAGCCTGGCCATTTTGATATCCCCTCTTGTGCTTTTAAGTTTCAATTCTTTGCTAGGAATAGACAAATATACTTTTTCCAGTCTACTATACCACTAAACACTGAAATCTTACCTGGGGTACTTTCTGGACGAAAGACAAATGTACCTACAGCTCACAGAGTTTAAATAGCCTTGCTAGTTGCTTGTCTAATCAGGTAGGTGATGGAAAGTTTAATAGGTCATCCAGATGTACAGTGTACAGTGTAAAGTATGGACTGGAGAGTTGATAAGATGCAGTGTGATAACATGTTGGCACTATCAAAAACTCTGGTCTACCTTTAAAAAATGAAGATTCTTGTATACCTTATGCCTGTATGTTTTAATCAAATTCTTCAAAATGAATCAGAATAAAAGCTGTAGGGATTGAGGGATAAATATCGAACTTCACTTCTGTATTATCATAAATTAAATAAGCAATATAAATTAATAAATGAATCATTTAATCCTAGTGCTGGAGTTTTTACAGTTCTAAAGTAGCAAGTCACACATGGATTTTATCTGCTAAGCTATAATTTTTTGTGTGTGTCCTTTGAATCCTTATCTTATCACAACACAGTGGTTTATGAGGCAATCTTTTGTGTCTTAAAAAAAACCCACTGTTTTCCCAGTAATGCATGTCTACCATTGGTTATCTTGGGAGGTACTGACAGCTTCTGAACTAGCTTTAAGTTTTCTAAGATCTGCTGGATTCAAAGGTCTCCTTCATTTACATTCCTCAGTATTTAGTTAACCAGAGAATATGGGGAGAACATGTGAAATTCCACACAGAAAGTAAGTAAACTCCAGGAATTGTGTGGCATTGCTGCCTGCAGGGCCGTCATACCTCCCACCATGTGTTTTAGTGATTGGAATATCATTTTGAAACTCCAAAAACATTTGAAATAAAAGTCAGATATTGAACCTGCACAGATAATTCTGATGTATCCTTCTGTCTGTACTCATTAACAACATTAAAAATGTAACATGAACTTTCAATATCTAAAGGCTTTTAGATATTTGCTCTCTTAAAGGAAACCTTTCATACCATACAGTCATGTATTGTATCATGTATCAATACAGTATTGATCAGATACACTAACCTGCGAATGCATTTGGAATATTTGTGCTTTTATATATATATATATATATATATAATCTACAAGGTTTAGGAGTGTGTTTAGTGGAACATTCTTCCAGAAGCCCATTTGTGATACTGATGTTCCAAGTACCAAGTACCACTCTAATTAATCCCAAAGGTGTTCTACTGGGTTGAGGTCAGGACTGTGCAAGCCGTCAAGTTGTTCCACACCAAACTCATCCTTGTCTTTATGGACCGTGCTTTGTGCACTGGGGGGCCACCCCCAAACTGTTCCCACAATGTTGGAAGCATGGTATGCTGAAGCATTAAGAGTTCCTTTCACTGTAAAAGTCCCACCTCCTGAAAAACAACCCCACACCATAATCCCCCACCCACCAAACTTTACACTTGGCAAAATGCCAGACAAGTACTGTTCTCCTGTTAAATGCCAAACCCAGACTCATCCATCAGATTGCCAGATGGAGAAGTGTGATTCGTCACTCAAGAGAACATGTCTCCATTGCTCTTGAGCTAAGGCCACACAAAGATATGTAGCAATTGGCTGCCCCTGCACACTATGCGCCTCAGCATCCACTGACCCCGCAATGTCATTTTATATCCCAATCATTCCCAATCGCTTCCACTTTGTTATAATACTACTGACAGTTAACTGTGAAATAGATATCCCACTTTTCTAAATGGTGTTCTTTATTGTTGAATAGCAGTATAAAAGTTTTCTTAATGGTTTAATAAAACAAAATTAACCATGATTAAAACAGATTAAAAATTAGTTAAATTACACAAACCTGCAGCACCATCAGTGAACACAAACATTCTGAAATTGACCGCTACACCATTCATTTTAGGCTGCATTCCGATCGTAAGCTGTATCCCTTCTCCCTACACACTGCACAGGGTACAGAATCTCAAGGGCTCTTCATAGGAACTCGCTAATGTGAAGCAATTCAATGTCCAAACATTTGAATGGGGTCTCACAAAGATACTCTTTAATGTCAACACCGTTCAGTGCAGTACTCGAACAATAATATGCAACAGTGCTATGTCCTTTTTCTCTTGCCTTTACTACACAACCCCCCATGCCCTAGCATTGTACACTTTAACTCTCTTAAAGGAACATACAACAATGTACGTAATTTGCATTACATGACAACTCCTTTTTTTTCTTCTCTTTAACACAGTCTGAACCAATAACAAAAGCCTGCATTACTATGCTAGTCACTGCATACCTATAACCTCATTATTATGATGATTGGTCCCCTGTTGGGTTTCAATGACATATGATCATGGTATGATGCTCTCTGTTTTCACAACAGGTGTTTCCCAGGTTTTCTGGTGGTCTAATTTTGTGAGGACAGTATCACCTGCATGTAGTCATGGAAGGGGCGTTACTCTATGGCTACAATTATAATAGAAAGCCTGTTTCTGCTTTTCCATGGTATCTTCGCTTTGGATGTCCTTCAAATCTGGCCAACTGGGTTGCAGATTTGTCTGAAGTGTAGGAAGTGTAGTTTTAATTTTTCAGCCCATGAGGAGCTCTTGGGACTTTTGTGGTGTGGCCCTGTAACACATGGGTGCGAGCAGTGGATTCTTTTGCTTTAGGATTTTCTTTGCTATTTGAACTCCTTGTTCTGCCTGCCCATTGCCAAGTGGATTATGTGGACTGGAAGTAATGTGCTGAAAATTGAATTCTTTTGCAAACTCCTTGAAGTTCACGCTCGTAAACTGAGGCCCATTATCTTAAACAACCTCATCTGGGCACCCAAATCTATCAACCAGTGCTGTGATTTTTACAGCAACTTGTGGGGCAGTTGTAGATGGTAGGTTAACTATTTCAAGAAAACTTGAAAAGTAATCAGACACTACAATAGTGTCTAGTAGTTTTTGTTGTGCTCACATAAATCTACTGTCAGTCTCTTCTGGCAGTGCTGATGAAAGATGTTCCTTTATTTGTGTGCGTTTTATCTCTTGGCAGAATTGACAGGACTCAACTTTCTGTTTTATTGCTGCTGAAATTCCAGGCCACCGCACTGATGTGTTAGCCTGCTCTCTGCATTTGGTTAGGTCCTGGTTTCTATCTATTCTATGTAGAATTTCTGCTCTCAACTCCTCTGGAATACACATATGGATTGCCTCTGATAACAATACTATTATGTTCTGACAGTTCATTCTGGATTGGAAAGAAGTCCCTGATAGCTGCTGGCACATCTCTTATGTGTTGGCCACTTCCAGACCATTTGCAAGTTGTTATCAGTGGCTGTAGCTTTTCTGATGGTCTATAGTGTTTGGGTTGTCGCTGTCATGCCACCCATGACTGCTGCAATGTACATCTGAGTGGGTTTCCATTTTCTCATCCATGTTTGGAAGAGGGCTGCAAGACAGTGTGTGACACTAAAGACTTGAAAATATTTAAACCCACCAGGTATTTCTATAATAAAATCTATAATAAAATATAATTATATAATAAAATTATATAAATATTTCACAAGCCCAAACACTAGCAAGGCATTCAATATTTAAATTTGAACATACCTAGTCTCTGCTGGCTTCCATTCTTTATCATGCAGTTGCAACAGTACTCCACTTATCCCAAAACTGCCAGCATCCACTGACAGTGCATTAGTCCACTTTACATCATAGAATTTCAGGACTGAAGAAGTGGACAGCAACTTTTTGATGTTTTGAAATGCAGCCTAGAGTGGATGATCCCATGTTCAAACACTCTTAGATTTACGTAGCTCATGCAAGGGTTGGCACACAATTGCAAGATTTGGAATGTACATTCCCAGGTACATGAACATACCAAGAATTCATCTCAGTACTTGAACATTCTGTGGTGGTAAGAGTTTGCAAATAGCCCGTATCTTTTCAGGGTTCAGTCTCACCCCTGACTCAGTCTCATCCACTACCTGGCCAAGGAACTGTAATTGGTTCTGTCTCATCACACATTTCTCTTTGTTAAGCTTCAAGCCTGCCATTTCAATCCTCTCCAACACCTTATCAAGGCGCTGATCATGCTCCACGCTACTACCAAAGACATAGTACATCATCCATAAATACAGCAACTCCCTCTAAGACGTGAAGTGTTTCAATCATCTTCCGCTGAAAGATTTCTGGTGCACTAGTGATACCAAATGGATGATGTTTAAAAGAATATCTTCCGAAGGGCATTATGAATGTTGTAAGCCTGCTGCTGCGTGTAATGGTATCTGCCAAAAGCCAGTTGCTGCATCTAATGATGCAAACATGGTTGCACCACTCTTTGCTAAGATTTCTTCAGCAGTGGAGAGGATGTACCTTTCTCTCTTTACCACCTCATTTAGTTTCTTTAAATTGACACAGATTTGCACACTTCCTTTGCGTTTAGGAACTGGCACCATGGGGGCACACCAGTCTGTTGGTTCTGTCACTGGCTCAATGAAACCATTCTCTACTATAGTTTCTCTATTACCTTCTGCATGGGTGTAATGGCACTCTACTACTCTGCTAGGTGAAAATGCAGCATATGGTTGGATGTTTTCTCTTTCCTGGATCGTTACAGGTTCAGTTTTAAGTCACCAAATACCGCATGTATTCCATGCGCACCGTTTCCGATGCTGTCGCATGGCTCAGTAGATTGCTTGCATTTTGATTGCTTATGACATACACAGAAAAAATAAGTGGTACTGGCATGTAATTTACCCAAACAGTTCAGTGGGCCTCCAGGGCTGCACAGTGTGATGTTTGAATGTTCTACTATAATTGCTGTTCGGGGATCAGCATTTGGAATGTCTTTTCAGACATAACATTTATGTCAGCACCTGTGTCTATTTTAAATATCACTGGAGTTTTGCCAATTGCCAGTTTAACTGTTCCCCACCTTTGCTGGTATTTGTAACTGCATCTAAGAAGTATGGAGTGTCTGGTACTGTCTCTGTCACTTCCCTAACAGACTTAGAATGGTACATCTTTTCCCAGTGTCCCACAATCTTTGACTTTACACATTTAGGTAAGTCATAGTAAGTTTAACCATTTACTGTCTGGCTTTCCTCATTAGCATGTTGATGAAAACTACAAATAAACAATATAAAACATGTTCAGTTATGCATTAAATACAAAAATCATATAAACATAACTATTATAAGAACTGCAACATATTAACTTACGGAATTGCTTCTGTGATGAAAACCCAAACTGGAAATGACGTCATCATGCATATTGTGATCAGAAAATATCTTCACAAAAAGCACATTAACGATTAATATTTGGTGTCCCTTTTTTATTTAATGTAAAAAATACCAACTGCCTGTCTAAACAGCAAAAACAGACAAATGTAAAAATTCAACTAGATGTCTTAAGGGCATCACAACTTCACTGGTAAGACAGATAACCCATCTTGGCCAATACCCTGTATACTACCCTGTATACTATACTCTGTATACTACACTGGTAAGACAGATTCAGTGGCAGACTGTTACAGTTGTGCTATGTTAAAGAGAGCAATGTGAAATCTTTTTTATCCACTGCTATAAGGCTTTACAACCAGAATCCATACTGCAGAGACAGTACAGACCTCCTACTATCTGAACTGTGCTGTGTCATCACAACCCATCAGGCAAAGATGCCCCAGCAAAAGAGATGACCGTGGGCTTCTGTGGATTATCAAAAGAGAAGATACAAGAATCTGGCAGAGATCCAGAAAGAATGGAATGAGGCAGGAGTTACAGCTTCAAAAACCACCACATTCAGATCTACACATCTAGGAGATGGGCTACAACTGTTGGGTTCCTTGGGTCAAGCCACTTCTGAACCTGAGCCAGTGTAGGAAGCGTCTGACCTGGGCCAAGGAGAAGAAGGGCTGGACCTTTCATCGGGATTCAAGGTCCAAGGGTGTGGAGGAAGACAGAACCCAAACTGCTTAAGGTCCAGTGTGAAATATCCACAGTCAGTCATTATTTGGAGTGCAATATCTGGTGCAGGTGTTGGTAAAGTCTGCTTTCTTAAATCCAAGGTCACCACAACAGTCTACCAAAATTTTTTAGAGGACTTCATGATTCCTTCTGCTGAGGATCTTTATGGAGATGCAGATTTCATCTTCCAGCAGGACCTGGCCCCTGCCCATGCTGCCAGAAGCACCAAAGCCAACTCACCTTTGAGAATCTAGGGGTTTTCTCAAGAGGAAACTGAGGTCCACCAGACCCAACAATAAAGAAGAGCTGACTGCAAGCATCAAGAAAATCTGGGCTTCCATAACTCCACGTCGCAACCTCTGCACATCTTTCCTTCTAAGAGACTCTGCCTTTCTGAAATGCTCTTTTTATATCCAGTCATGTTACTGAGCTGTTTCCATTTAACCTACTTAGCTGCAGAATGCTCCCGCAGCTGTTTTTTTTATCACCACTTACTTTTCCAGCCTTTTGTTGCCCCATCCCAACTCTTTTGAGATGTGTTGCTGCCATCTAATTCAAAATGAGCTAATATTTTTCATGAAATGGTAAAATGTCTCACTTTCAACATCTGATATGTGTTCGGGGGTTCTACTGTGAATAGAATATGGGTTTATGAGATCATTCCATTCTGTTTTTATTTAGAATATTAATTTAATGAAGCAAACACAAAAACACACTACATCAGACATTAGTTATTATTGTCACTTCCACTAGTTACTGGAATGTCCCCCATAATGATTACAGTATCAGGTTCAGGAATTTGGTGGTTAAATATAACTATGAGCTTATATGTACTGTTTGTAACCTAACATTATAGTGTTCTACCATGCATAATGTTATCAGAAATTAATGTCAATTTACAGAAAATTATTATTTATGCAAATACACTCCCTTTATATTTTCATCATAATTGGGCAACACCTCTATGATTCCATCCAATGAGTGCTGGAATAGGCTCCTGCACTCCCATGTGACCGAGTAGTAGGATATGCATCTTAGATAATGAATGAATAGGTAACACCTGCAAGATTAACTTTAATTATTAAACTATAAAAAGTAAACTGCCGGCTGGATATCAAACCAGCAAGATCTGTCCATTATATGTTGGACTGAAAAAATGCTTTTACAAGACTGTAATATCTAAATCAACATGTTGGATTTTTACCAAATTAATCAATAATGAAACAAATAATGCAATTTAATTCAATGTTGAGTTAAAAGAATAACTCCACATTTCTTTACTGTGTACCTTGAGAGATGGTGGGTCTAGTTGAGCAGTGAAAGCTTGAATAGAGCATAGTACAATGTGAGGTATAATAAGATGTGCTTTTTAGGCATCAGGGCTTTAAATCAGAAGCAGGCAACTATGGAAGCCAGTGAAGGGAGCATACCAATGGGTTAGTGTGGGAGACATTGGGGAGGGCATTGCAAATCGGACACACCTGCTGGTGGCCATGTTTGATTGCTCATCAAGCTGCCCTGAGGATTATAAAAGAGCCTCGCTTTAACTCCTCAGGGTGGATCAACAACGTGCTATCATCTTCATGTCAGTTGTCGCCATGACTCTTCCAGATCCGTCTGAAGTTAAGTACTTCCGCCTTTTTCCTGACTTGGTTTCTACTTTGTTTTTTTTGTTCTGTTTTCCATGATTCAGTCTTTGTTTATGTTTCAGAAACCCCTTCGCTGGAGCATGGAGTGTGCCTGCCCTCACCCGTTCATGTTTGGAAACTTCTGAGCTTTGGATTATTTTGTGTTTTTGGCTTCTCCCTCCACTCTCTGGTTGTTTTCAGTTTTTGGACTATTGTTTTTGGACTTTTTGTTTTGCACCCGTTTCATGAACTGCATACCTGTTTTTAGCGCTGCATTCAATAAACGCTCTGGGAGACTAACCGGCAGTGTTTGGAAGCTGCCCCCACATGAGTGACCAGAGTTGTTGGCAAGCTCCCAGAGCACTATGGTGGCAAGCCGGAGGGCTGTAAGGGATTTCTCCTCCAATGTGATCTGTATTTCAAGCTCCACGGCGAACTCATGGATCAACAAAAGGTGGTGGTTTTCATTAGCCTGCTCAACGACAAGGCCCTACAGTGGGCAACCGCCCTCAGGCACCATTCAGGTGAGAATGCCCATTCCTATCCTAGATTCATAGAATTATTCCGACAAGTGTTTGACCACAGCACTGATGGCCGCTGCGCTGGAGAGCATCTGCTCTCTCTGTTTCAGGTTGAATGGAGAGCTGCTGATTATGTGCTCAAATTCCGGACCTTAGCGGCTGAGCTTAGCAGAGGTCTCAGTGCTAAGTCTCCACCCAGGAGAGAAAGAGACAAAGAAAGAAGCACCTCTGCTTCTACTATGGAGAACACGGCCATGCTCTAGCCATGTGTCCGATCAGATCTTCTCATGCTACTCGCACTAGGGGTGCCTCTAGGGATGTCACCCCAGTGCACTCGGTGAGTAGCGGTGCTCCTTATGGAGCCTCTAGCCTAGGTGCCTCCTTTTCTTTCCTTTTTCTCCTCCATGTTTTTTTCTCTGTTGGAACTGTGAGATCAATACATGCAGGTTTTTATTGAAAACACATCTCAGTCAGGTATAGTTAACTTATGTGACCTATATATCTAGTAGTGGGTCACCTCTCTGAGCAAATGTATTCACATCCCCACCAACTAGGTGCATGCGCACACACACACACACACAATCTCCTGTCTGAGCAAAATAATTTTTACCCTCACCAACTACATGCTTGCATAAACACTGTCACCTGTCTGACTGTTGGTTGGTTCTCTGTGAGGGACAAGTTCTGTCTGGAAAGTAATGAGAATGTGGCTCTATGATGTTGTCGTTTGCCATTCAGCACTTTTTTTTTTGTCAGTTTCATTTTTTTTTGTCGTCTTTTTGTGTCAGGATCATACTCGAACACCTATGATTCATATCCTGTGATCACACTGTCGAAACCTTTGTGCCATCAGTAGACTTGTGCTGATGATAGGGTAGCTTGTCCATAACATTTCAAGAGTTTCTGATGCAATTTTAGAGCTTTTCATGCAGAATTTGATTGTGTACCACTGCTCCAAACTTGC
>JAOTRJ010000001.1:10609231-10621640 GCA_028564905.1 Leptodoras praelongus | reverse complement strand
ATATATTAGGAGTGGGACTTTAACGCGTTAATTTCTATTAATTAATTACACATATGAACTTGAGTGACATCCCATTCTTAATCTATAGGGTTTAATATGATGTCAGCCCACAACAGCTTCAACTCTTCTGGGAATGCTTTCCACAGGGTTTAGGAGTTTGTGAGGTCAGACACTGATGTTGGATGAGAAGGCCTGGCTCATAGTCTCCGCTCTAATTAATCCCAAAGGTGTTCTGTTGAGGTCAGTCAAGTTCTTGTGCAGGCCAGTGAAGTCCTTCCTCACCAAACTCCTCATCCATGTATTTATGGACTTCACTTTGTGCACTGGTGCACAGGCATGTTGAAACATGAAGGGGCCAATCCCAAACTGTTACCACAAATTTGAGAGCATGAAATCGTCCAAATCTCTTGGTATGCTGAAGCATTAAAAGTTCCTTTCACTTGTCCATCAGATTGCCAGAATAAGAAGGGTGATTGAGCACATCTCCACTGCTCTAGAGTCCAGTGGTGGAGTGCTTTACACCACTGCATCAGACACTTTGCATTTCACTTGGTAATGAAAGGCTTGGATGCAGCTGCTCGCAATGGAAACCCATTCCATGAACACTTTTCTCTACACACTGTTCTTGAGCTAATCTGAAGCCCACATGAAGTTTGGAGGTCTGTAGCGATTGACTGTGCAGAAAGTTGTTGACCTCTGTGCACTATGTACCTCAGTATGACCCCGCTCTGTCATTTTACGTGGCCTACCACTTCGTGGCTGATTTGCTATCATACCCAATCACTTCCACTTATAATACCACTGACAATTTACTGTGGAATATTTAATAGAGATGAAATTTCACGACTGGACTTGCACAGGTGGCATCCTATCACGGTACCATGATGGAATTCACTGAGCTCATGAGAGCGACCCATTCTTTCACAAATGTTTGTAGAAGCAGTCTGCATGCCTGTCTAGGTGTTTGATTTTATACACCTGTCACTATGGAAGTGATCAGAACACCTGAATTCAATTATTTGGATGGGTGGGTGAATACTTTTGGCAATATAGTGTATATGGGTGAACATGAGAGCTAAGGGGAAAATAGAAAGTAGCCCGATCAGAGACTCAAACCGGGCTTTGATAATTTGAGGTAGGAGGGGAAGAAAAGGTGAGTGGTATGTATGTTTACTGATGTTGAGTGTTTATAGCAAGGCTTAGATACATTTATATATAAAGATTTGTGAGTGTGAAAGTGTAAATAATGATCAGGATAAATATGGCTCGTGATTGTGGACACAGTATGTGGTCAAAATGGACCATGTTCCATGGTTCTTTAATATGTGCTCATCTTCATGAAATGTAAAGGCATGTCCAACTTATGTAGTGGATGAAATTATTTGGGGTTTTTTATGCAATAATATATATAATATTTAACTTAAACCCTGTCTGGGAAACCAGTATATAGAGTGCATACTCCTGTGTGCCACTTACTTTGTAGCCCTGCACCGTAGACTCATTGTCCATAGATTTAACATGATCCCACCTCACTGTTACCCACGAACCGTCCGTCTTCCATGAAACATTCCCTGGTGGACGGTTAGGGGCTGAAAATGAGAAGACATGCAAATGACCTAATCAGTCTCGTAGCATTCACATTGTTCTTTAATTTAAAGAAAAGCTATTTCAATTGGTAGGTTTAACAGGTTTATCATTAGATCTTCAGAACTAGAATGGCTAGATGTTTGGATTGATGCTTTATTTGTAAGTTTGTATAAAATTGTCTGTCAAACGAATAACTGTAAATTTCTCTAATAAACATGGCTACATTAAAGGGGCATTAATAAATGGTACAGGAATATCCAATTAATGCCCATTTTCAACAGTTTTAATTTTATTTCAGGTAGATTAAATGAAACAGATGTTCTAGCTTCATTGTATCACTTTACAAAACTGGGTATTTGCTTCACCTTTGGGTTTTAGGGACTCAGGCCAATGACAAACACAGAAAACCTGTAAGCAGGTGATCTGAAAATTATACTGAACCTTTAAAACTTCAAAACGTATGTATTTATTTATTTACTAGTATTGGAATTTTTAAACTTATTTTACAGACTAAAAATCTTCCTTAGTATTTTTTGTATCAGTACTGTTTTACCTTTGGCCCCTAGTAATGTCCTGAAATGAGATTCTTACGGGGTTTCTTGGTGATGACTGTGGTTCGTGGAGAGGGAGACCCAGTGCCAGCACTGTTATAGGCCAGAACAGTGACGTGATACAGTGTGTTTGGCCTTAATCCAGTCACTCGTGCTGTATTCTCCAGGCCAGCTGTTCGCACACGGTCTGCTGCAGCTTCCCTCTCATGCTGCCGCCAGTATCGGATCTACATAGAGATGACACATCAGGAGTGTAGTTCTGACTCAAGGATGCTGTGTGCTGTATATAGATTTCAGATTTTATAATACTATGATCCTCAGAATCATTTATGTTGATTTAATGCTGTTTTAAAGCTTAACTTCAGCATGGTGGGCTCAAGAAAGAGACGGATATGTTAATCAGCTAATGAGCCACATGTCAGAATCATCTTGCACAAGTTTCTCTGTGTTCACAGACAATGCTTGACCATGACGCTTTTGCCACACAGTGCTATATAGGGTTATAAATAATGTTATTGCAGTTTAATACAATGACACATTAATTTTTAACTGTATTTGTACGTGTATAATAATTTTAAACATAGACCTATCGCCAACTTAAACGGCAATATGATGTTTTGCCACATAGTGCCACTTATTACAGCCCTCAGAAGCACTTATGTAAAAAAAAGGGCAGAATACAGCATAAATGGTGTTTACATAAGAAACATACATTAATGACTGAATATGAAGTATAAAGAAGTAACCTCATAGCCCCGCAGTACTCCATTGCTGCTTAAATGCTGGATGGGTTCCCAAGAGACTTGGATCTCAAAGGCTGTTAATGCGGAGGCATTGATTTTGCGGGGTGACACTGTGGGCTCTGAAGGAGATAAGAGTCTTCAGTTGAATGATCTTGAATTAATTTAATAAGACACTTTTCAGTGTTAAGTATTATGCCCTTCTATGTTAATTAAGTGATTGTGACATCAAATAGTCATGTAAAATATTATATAGATAATAGCTTGGAAAACAATTAATTACAGTACTATTTAAAAAATCTTTTACACATCTTACCCTCTTCAGCCGAGTGTACCACGGCTATCTGACTGAAAGGGCCTTCGCCTTTCCTGTTGTAGGCTTTGATTTTAACTTCAAAGGGGCAGTATGGCATGAGACTCTGGTTACTGTAGACATAACGTGAAGACTCCACATTAGGGACACGCACAACCATCCATGTTGGTGCCTCCAACTTCTTAAATGCCAAGATGTAGCCAAAGCCATCACCATTCTGATATTCCCTGGCCATAGGCTGTATGTCACGTTGAGAAAGAAAAATCAGTTGCAGTATCCAAAATGTGATACAATTTATTGATACGATTTATTGCTGAATGATTACAACTCAGAATATATGTAAGAATATTGTCCACTCACTGTCCATGTGATGATGAGCTCATGGCGGTCTCCCCCTCCTCCACCCAGTCCACTAGGTGCCACTGTTGGTGCTGAGACACAACACAGAGCAATAACTTACTTTAACACTCAAGTACAGATCTCTATTTAACAACAGATTTCCTATTGACCCCAAGCCTTTTCTTTTAATTGTATATTTCTTCACTTACTTAACTTCCAAATGTCAAATATATATTTTATATTTCTCTAAATAGCAATATAAATGTAATATTTATAAAATATAAAATTTTTTTTATCTTTAAACCCTTTTATCTTGCCACCATCGCCCCTGGCTTGCTTATTGGGGATAACAGTTAGGGACAAAAACTATAAGATACATCCTAATTTTATGTCTTTGTAAAGCTGCTTTGAGACAATGTCCATTGTTAAAAGTGCTTAAGAAATAAAATTGAATTGAAAGTTGAATTGCATTGAATAAATAAAATATATGGAATTAGAGAGATAAATGATATTATTGGATTTACTGAGTTTCTCTGACCTGCTTGTTTGGTGCGAATGGTTTGTGAAGGCATGCTGGGTTCCCCACTACCCAGAATGTTGCTAGCAATGACCTGGAACTGGTAGTCCATCCAGGGTCGTAAGTCAATCACACATGCAGATTCAGCATTGCCCTCAATATTAGCAGGTGCTTGATGGATATATGAGAAAAAAAGGCATCTGGTTACTATAAGTGTGACTGAATGGAAAATAAAAAACCACTAACTGGGACCAACAGGAAGTGGTATTAAATAAGCTGGCTTTGATTTTTGTGCAGACACAAATTTCACTTGTAGCCCATGTTGCTGATTTGATTAAGATTAATGCTCATTCGCTGACATGGATGGCACAGTCTGTGTGACATTAAATCTATCACATAATGAACCACTTGAAGATGGCTCATTCAGAGACTCACTGAACACTGCTGGACATCAGTACATCTCTCTACTCGCTATGCACTGCACTGCCACTTTACTATGAATCTATACTTGCACATCCAATATTTACATAATTATACTTCCATGATAGTTTTGCTCTATTTTCTTGTTGCATAATTTAAACCTCTTCTTGTATTGCAATAAGGTACATACCACTTTGGTAACACATTAGTACTTTGCTCTTATCCATCCATCCATCCATCCATACATCTATCTATGATGTTTTCCCATCATATTTTTGCTAATAAGGGGTCATCCACAAAACTATATGTTGGTCCAAATAATATAGCATGTTATACCTCAGTTTTTCGTTATGATCATGAATTATGAAATGTGTCCTCAAATAAAACCAAAAACCAAATACATTCAAATTCAAATTTACTTAAAACAAATTAATTACAGGTAGTTTGCTTTACCTGTCCTCATTCTCCTCCAGTCATGTGAATGCTCAGAGCGGCCCATGATAACATATTTCCCAATGGGGCTGTGGTTGTCATAGCCACGACTCCACCTTAGCTCAAGTGATGTTTCATTCACATTCTTAACCACCAAACCTCCAGGGGGGCCTGGAGGGCCTGGAGTAAAAGAGAGCGAAAGAGAGAGAGAAAGAGCACTCTTAGAAGGTCTGGCACCATATATATTCAGAGTACAATTTCTCTCCCAAAAGATATAATATTTCTATTCTTGTGACATAATTATTGACATTATTGATTATTGATACATTATTGATACATTATTAATGCAGCTTCTTAATATTATGCCTAACCCTAAACTTAACCTTAGTAATTAACTTAACTTAGCTTTTTAAGTTAAAACTCTTTAACACACTCACATACTCACCCCTAACGACCAGCCTGGCAGATGCCACTGCACTGTCTACGACCGTTTGTGCTGAACATGTGTAGATGCCTGCTTGGCTCAGCTGGGTGTTCATGATGACCAGGTCACCGATGGTTTCTTTCTGTAGAGCATAGGAAACAAAATTTGGCTTTTCCCAAGAATTATTATTGCAATGCATTATTTTGTTAATTTGAAAATGTTTCCCAGTAAGAATACTATGTACAGCCACATCAAATGGGCAGAGCAGAAAATGGTTTTGTGAATACCATTTTGTAGTCTATGTCTAATAAAAGACATTTTGAAGGCTGAGGCTAAGGCTAAGATGTGTGAATACTAAACCTAATCATGCTCAGATCATAATAACATGATCACAACCTAACTGCAGCATGGTTTTGCTTAAATCTACAACAAATTGCCTGCAAAAGCCAGAATCACACCATTAATTAGAAAATTATAGCAGATTTGCTGAGTATTTGAGTATTAGGTGTAAATTAGAAAAAAAATAAAAATTGAAAGTAGATCCTGATTTGGTTTTGATAATCATGGTAAAAGTGAGGACATTAATAAAGTAGTTACCCCATCCATACGATGGTAGTGTCCGTTTGGTTGCTCCAGGTCTAGCAGAACCCCATTAAGGGACCATGTGAAGGTGAGATCCATGGTTGGATCATGTGATGCATGACACTGTAAGGTGACATTATCCCCCTGGTTGATGTCAGCATTGGAAGGTGCCAGTGTAATTTTGGTTGCATCTGTTTGAGGAGAAGTCAGTCCAGAATCATCATTGCAGAATGTAAACTTCGGAGATGTGAATAAAAAGTCTACAAAATCAATTATAAAATTGTGAAATTCATTTGAAAGCTGCTCAATAGATCTTATCTTTATCTTAATCGTATCTTACATTTTTTAATTGGTCATGTTGAATAGATCAGGGCATACAGATTATGACGGTGGTGTACCTCTGACTGACAGATGGCCAGTGCTGTTGGCTTTGCCCAAGTAATTCTCAGCAAAGCAAGTGTACTTTCCTTCATCGGCACGGCTGATGTTAAAGATCCACAGAACCCCGTCTGGTGTGACTGTAACCCTACATGTAATTTCATCATGTTACTCCTCTGTTCTTTCATCTACACAGCTTGGAGCTGAGACTTAACCTATTAACCTATAACCTATTAGCTAATACAATCATCATTTCAAAATTTTATTTTATTTTATTCAACTGTGAAAGTATAAACCCCATTTGGGTTATTTGTGAAAAACAAAAATGCTGTTAATTATGAATAAATCAAATGTAATTCCAACATGGGAGTCTACTTGATGTAACATGTTACCTGCTGCTGTTAGTGAGGAGCTCGGTGCCACGGCTCCAGAAAAGTGTGGGTTTAGGAGCAGCACGTGGTTTACACTCCATCTTCACCTGGCCTCCACGAGCAGCAGGGACCAGCTTTCTCACTGGGTTCAACCTAAAATCTGGTGCCTGGACTGAGAAACAAGACAGATGAACAAGACAGAACAAAAGAGGGAGGAAAGAGAGGAGAGGAGCCAATAGGAGAGGGACAAGAATCACAGTATGAGAAAAGGGAGGAGAAATGTGATAGGAAAATTTAACTACTAATACAAATATGACCAGGGTAGTGGTATTGTTACATCATGGCCACCAGAGGGTGCCAGATTCACCCTGTGGGAGACTACTTCCTGACTGCATTTACCACAGGGCATTGCACAATCAAGTGCACCTGCTGGTGGCCATCTTTGATTACCAATCAAGCCACCCTGAGATCAACGTGTGAACTACCTGTATTCTACACCATCTCTCAGATATTCGCCTGCATTATACCAAGCTAAGTTTTTGTTCTTGTTTGCTTCTAGTCTTTGCCTTTTGTTTGTCACTTTAGTCTCCTCACCTAGTTCTCACTTTGTCTTTGTTTACCTTTTTCAGATCCGTGTTCCAGAGTGTGGAGTGTCCCTCATCTCCCTACCACATCTTCTGAGCGTTTGCCTTTTGTGTTTTGTTTCTCCCCTCCACACTCTGAGGTCTTTTTGGTTGATACTTTGGACACTGACTATTTCAATTTGTTTATGTTTTGTATTGCCATTTGGATTCACCATTATTGTACAGCTGCACAAAATAAAATATATCTGCACTTGACTCTGCATAGTGTGGGATCATTACAGGTTGATCCGCCACCATGGAGTCAGCAGATACACAAGAGCTGCAGCAGGCTTGCATGGTACACAGAAACTGGAGGAGATCAGAGCTAGCATGCGTTACTGGGAGGCCCACTGGCGACGTTTGGAAGTCGTGCCCACACCAACGTCCTGCGTTGCCGGCACTCTCCATGAACGTTGCGATGGCAGGCATGAAGACTGTAAGGGATTCCTCCTCCAGTGCGACTTGTATTTTACGTTGAATGGGCAAGTATCAGACCCTCAAAAGGTGGCAGTGATTATTAGTCTGCTTAGTGGCAAGGCACTGCAGTGGGTTACCGCGCTCTGGCATCACAAAGGTGAGAGCGCTCGTTTCTATCTCCGTTTTATAGAATTATTCCGGCAAGTGTTCGACCATAGTACTGACGGTCGCTGTGCCAGAGAGCGTCTCATGTCTTTGCTACGGGGAGATCGGTTAGCAGCAGACTACGCTTTGGAATTCAGCTAAAAGCGGATGGAACGAAGGGGCCCGCAAAGGCACCTTCCGGACGGGTTTGGATGCTACGATTCAGAAGGAATTAGCCTGCAGAGATCTGAACATGTCGCTGGAGACATTGATTGCCACAGCCATTGCCTTAGACAATGAACTTTGAACTTTGAGCCCATGCTCCTGGGACCTCTGCATCTCTCCGTGAACGAGAAGAAGAGACGAGTGGGCGGCTGCGGCTCTGCTTCTACTGAGGGGAATGAGATCATGCTGTAGCCACATGTCCTGTTAAGCTTGTTCACACTGCCCACACTCTGGGTGTTGCCGTGGATGACACTTCAGTGCACTCGGTGAGTGGTGTGTTACCAGAGACCTCCTCTGATTTTGTTTTAAAAGTTCAGATCTTCTGCCAAAATATTTCCTACTCTCTTTCAGTGCTCATTGATTCAGGAGCAGTTGTGAGCTTCATGGACCAAGCCCAGGGAATCCCGGTTCTGAGGACCACACCCTCTCTTCAGGTTCGGGCTGTGGATGGCGCGCCTATAGGCGGTAGACGTTCCCCTGAGGCTCAAAATTGGACCTCTTCATGAGAGGAGATATCACTACTCCTCATAGATTCCCCAAAGCATCTGGTTATCTAAGGCATGGACTGGCTTGCTCATCACAACCCACTCATCTCCTGGAAGGAACAAGACATCCTTCAGTGGTCCGAATTTTGTTTTGAACACTGTCTTCAGGCCAAGCCATGTCCAGTACGGACCATAAAAGTCGAAATCCCTGATATAGATATAGAAGTTCAGAGCTCAGACACTTCTTAGGCTTTGCTAATTTTTATAGACGATTTATCAGAGGTTTTAGTGCCATTGCCAGACCCCTCACAGATTTGCTCAAAGGAGCCACGAAGGTCCTGCGCTGGAATGCAGATGCTGCCCATGCATTTCAATGCCTGAAAGAGGCCCTTCCAATCCTTACAATGATTGGATGGGTATATCAGTAAAGGGTTAGAAGATATGAGCAAATTAATTTTTATAACATTTGTTAATATTGTGGGATGGCATTAATATGTGTGGGTTCAGAGTGAAGATGTGCAGAGCTGGTTTACAAAATCAATGGTTTTCCCATTCCTGTTTTTGCCATTTAAGCCTAATAATAAAAAAAGAAATATTTAAAATAAAGCATAATAAATGTAACAATAAACACATATGTGGGCTGTGGTTATAGTAGATATATATAAAATTAGATGGAATGGTGTATCAATATGAATAAGGTAATTTGTAACTATGGTAAATGCATGTTATTCTTACCAGTTATTCTTTATTTCTTACAATATAAAGTAATAAAACCAGACTTAAAATTAATTGTATGAAATCTGCATGAGCTTACTGCTGATCCGTTAATATGATCAATTTGTAAATATTATACAATATTTAGCAATGTTATGATTTTCATGGTTAATACAGGTTGGCACAGGCAGATGTTGAGGTTTGGAACTTTTTAGGCAGCTTTTGTCAGACCCTGACTCAGATCTTCTGCTCACCTTGAACTCGGAGTTCTGCATTAAAGTAGATGGTGCCATGTTTGTTCTCAGCCACACACTGGTACATCCCAGAATCCTCCAATGCCAAGTTGCTGATTTTTAGGTGACCACCATTAACCTCCACACGATCCTGCACACAGAAAGGAAATCAAATCAGTTTTGTTCTGACAATATACTCAATAATTCACAGCAGTACATTCAAACAAATCTATACTCGGAGGGAAGTGATCACTCTGCTAGAAGTATCAGTGTGTATCAGCAATAAGAACTGCCTCTGTAGTGTCAATCCTCACTGCTTCCCAGGCATGATAATTCCTCTAAATACTGTATATAATTTTTTACTGCATCAGTATCAGTGTAGCCACAGGTGCCAGAGGGTTTTTCTTGTGATAACACACAATATATGTGTTTTGAATTTCAAGCTGAGCTTTTTTCCATTGTAACTAACCTGTGTACTAAGACGGAGTCCATTGCGAAGCCAGTGTATTAATGGTCTTGGTTTTCCTGCAGCCACACAACTCCAGTGTAGCTCTGAGCTGATTTCCACCTCAGAATCACTCATCACCTGGAGCCACTCTGGTTGGGCTACAAAAACAGATTCATATAATTATTCACCTCAACTGTACAAACTTTATTTTCTATATAAAGACTTACTTTCACTTATCTTAAGCCTACTTGTCCCTCTATAGACTACTAGCACTACTATATTATTCAGTAACTACTATGAATTGTATGACATTTATAGTAAAACCAATATGAAAAGATAGTAGTAATGAGAGTGAGGAAAGAAAGTTTAAGGGGTTAAAAGAACTAGAGATTTGCTCTTCAACTCTATAAAACTATTACCATCATATTAAACATAAGTAGCTATTATTAATAAAGCTACTATTTTCAACACTTTCTTCAGTTGTTAAGTTGAGATTAAAACTACTCCTGCATAAGTCTTTAATTATTTATTTATGGCTAGCAGCAACATTACATACAAATAGCACCAAATAGCAGTGTTGGATTATTTAAGTTTGAAGTCTACCTTGGACCGAGATACGACCCTGGTGTGTATCCCGTCCCTCTGAGCTGTAAGCCTCACATTCATACATGCCCTCGTCATCAAAGCTTATGTCAGGAATGGTCAAGATGGGGCCATCTGCACTCGCCCCAACCTTGGAAGGTAAAACTCCATCCACTTTCCTCCAGTGCAACTTAGGTGTAGGACTTGAGAGAGGTACATAATAAATAAACAAACGGCCATAGCAAAGTGAGTGATATTTATAATGCAGTTTAAAACTTGGCTTGTAAGCATAATAGCATATACAGCAATAGTGATTCAGTCAGAGATGTAGATATATGGGCCAAAGCTACTCACTTGCCATAGGCAAAGCATTCCAGTTGTGTGCTGTGACCTGCCAAGGCATACGTCTCAGAGGAAAAACGCACACGGATGTTGGGGGCTGATTTCCTGGGGTTAGCTACAAATTTGAATGAATGAACGAATCAATGAATGAGGGGAAACTCATTATAACACACAATAGACTATTGTAATTATTGTAATTTTCACTTTCAATTTTCAATTCATGTACTGAGTCAAATAATAAAAAAATATATCATAAAAAATGTATAAATGCTATTTTATTTAAACAAGATTTTTTAAATTAATATTTAATTTTTAGTTAAAAATAAATGTGTGCAAAATTAATGACAACCCAGAAGTATAATTAAAATAAGTACAAATTGTCATTCTTAAAAAATATTTATAGTTATTTGGCCCCAGACATTCCAATGATAAGTAAATTTCAAACTTCAACTTCAAAATCCAATTTTTTTGCCATGCATAAAACCTATAACTGCACAAAAGTGAAAGCAACTGCATTTACAATCTCAATTCCAATGAAGTTGGGACATAAATAAAAAGTCCCGGACCCACTATAGTACAACCCCAATTCCAATGAAGATGGGAAATTGTGTAAAACATAAATAATAGAATATATGTTTTGCAAAACCTTTTCAACCCATATTCAACTGAATACACTGCAAAGACAAGATATTTAATGTTAAAGCAGATAAATGTTATTGTTTTTTTGCAAATATTCACTCATTTTGAATTTGATGCCTGCAATACATTCCAAAACAGTTGGGACACGGGCAATAAATGCATGGGGATCAAGTGACGTAAGTGTGCCGTGATTGGCCCAGACACACATGTTGACCGCAGCTGCCATTTTTAAATATACCTGTGCACACCAGTAGCCGTGTAAACAGAAGCTTTTGCAAAATATGGAAAAAAACACAACAGACAAATGGAACGACAGTGAAGTCCAGGCTTTTGAGTCTGTACGTGACAGAGGAGCGACACTCCGCTGATTTTATACCCACTGAAACAACAAATAACTGTTGTTTGAAACAGTTTGAAACTGTTGTAGTAAGTGGTGCCGCTAAGTGACACAATGCGAGTCATCCACCTGTCTCATATCTGCTTTACAGTACATTATTTCTCAGCCACATGATGAGACATAAGATGAGACATCAGGCCGCAAACACTTTTTGAGAGCAGCAGAGAGAGATAAGAATTTATATTGATTTTTTTCCAATGCTGGTTTTAAACAGCGAGACAAACTGAAACTTTTCTTTGGACATTCGCAAATTTTCCACCTGTCAACATGCACACAGCTCCATTCACGCCGCCATTACGTATTGTTGTTGTGGTGTGTCGTGCTGAAGTGATGTCGAATCACCAACCGCCGTTAGTGTCGACTTGCATTCCCCCCAGATTAGTCCTTAGAACTGTTTGGTGTGAAAACGCCTATGAATGCTGAAAGGTACATACAGGTTTTGGAGCAACATGTGCTGCCATCCAAGCAACGTCTTTTTCAGGGACATCCCTGCTTATTTCAGCAAG
>JAOTRJ010000001.1:10573566-10583854 GCA_028564905.1 Leptodoras praelongus | reverse complement strand
TATTACAAGTACATAGGAGTTTGTAGATGTATGTAGATCCATTGCCTTCTCCATTGACATTAAACTGAGAGGACAATGATCCCAAACATACAGCCAATGTCATTAAGAACTATCTTCAATATAAAGAGCAAGAAGTCCTTGAAGTGATGGTATGGCTACCACAGAGCCCTGATCTCAACATAATCATGCTTATCTGGGATTACATGGAAAGACAGAAAGATTTGAGGAAGCCTGCATCCACAGATGAGCTGTGGTTAGTTCTCTAAGATGTAACTTCAGAGAGAGTAGCTCAACTGTCTGTTAGTCATCCTCTAATCCTTCATCAGTGCTCACAGGATGCTGCCTACAGGATGCTGGTGACTGGTAATTTTTGGTTGGTGGACTATTTTCATTCCAGCAGTGACACTGAGGTATTTAAAAGTTCCAGCAGCAGTGCTGTGTACGATCCACTCAGCAGTACAATACACACTAACACACCATCACCACATCAGTGTCAATGCAGCCTAATAGTAATGATCCACCACCCTAATAGTATCTGATTTGTGGTGGACTTTGGGGTTCCTGACCATTAGAACAGAGTCCTGACCATTATAAAAACATAGCACAAAAAGTAAGGAAATTTGTGTTTGGTAGATTATTTTTTTGTTGTAACAATGCTTCTTGACAATAAATCTTATACTGAAATCTTGTTAATTTCCATTTTAAATGTTCCCACATTTGTAAAAAAAAACATGCATTTGTGGGATGAGCAGTAGAGCTGAGAATGTGGAACGCACCCATGAAAAATAAGACAGATCTTCTCTGCCATTGCCAAGCAGCTTAATCTGCCATTGTGGTTATGTTGGTCATTCTGCCACGAACAGAATGCCCAAGCTCATACCGCAAGTGTTCAATGGCTCTGGGCATCCCAGGATTCAACACACCACAGAGTTACTCAGTGCGAAGTACTGGTGGCCCAGCATGACGAAGGAGATCCAAGGCTTCATCTACTCCTGTTCAAGGCCAAGGTACCACGAACCTTGCCAGCAGGTAAACTTCACCTACTACACATCCCTGAAAGGACATGGACCCATAAAGCCTTCAACATCCTCACTGACTTACCGCAGTCACAGGGCCAGATGGCTATACTCATGGTTGTAGACCGGTTCTCAAAGGAGTGAGGTTTATTTCCCTCACAGGTCTGCGCACGGCAATGGAGATGGTGGAGACTGTCTTTAACCATGTCTTCTTGGGTTATCTATCTTCCCTGGGCCAAGTACGCCCAGAATTCAATTCAGCGCACCTCCACCGGCTTCACCCCATTTGAGGTCATCTTGGGCCATCAACCACTTCTCTTCCCTTGGAATGCTTCAACCACAGAGAGCCCTGCAGTGAAAGAATTTGGATGCAGCTACACCAACACCTGTCCAAGGCTGTCACCCAAATGAAGCTTCACCATTAGAGAGATCCTCGACTTAAGGAGGCAAGTATGAGGGCTGCAGTATAGGGGGAGGGGTATGGACCGGAAGAAAATTCCTGAGTCACAGCAGACAACATCCTAGACCCCATGCTTACCCAAGACTTCCACGCTAGACACCCCCACAAACCAGGCCCATGCAAGCCGGGTAGGCCAAGAAAGAGGATACGTTTCCACTCAAATGCATCCCAAAGGTGTTCTATCGGGTTGAGGTAAGGACTCTTTGAAGGCCAGTCAAGTTCTTCCACACCAAACTTGCTCATCCATGTCTTTATGGACCTTGATTTGTGCACTGGTGTGCAGTGATGTTGGAACAGGAAGGGGCCATCCCCACTCTGTTCCCTCAAAGTTGGGAGCATTAAATTGTCCAAAATCTCTTGGTATGCTGAAGCATTAAGAGTTCCTTTCACTGGAATTAACATGCCGAGCCCAACTCCTGAATGCTTTACACCACAGCTTTGCATTGCGCTTGGTGGCTTTTTTACAGCTGCTTGGCCATGGTAACCCATTCTGTGAAACTCTCTCTATGCATTGTTCTTGAGCTAATCTGAAGGCCACATGAAGTTTGGAGGGCTGTAGTGATTGACTCTGCAGAAAGTTCATGCACAATGCACCTCAGCATCCACTGACCTCACTCCCAATCACTTCCACTTTGTTATAATACCACTGACAGTTGACTGTGGAATATTTAGTAGTGAGGAAATTTCACCACTGGACTTGCACAGGTGGCATCCTATCACTGTACCACACTGGAGCTCCTGAGAGCCCATTCTATCACAAATGTTTGTAGAAGCAGTCTGCATCTCTAGGTGCTTGATTTATTTATTGATTTATTTATATATATATATATATGTCGCTTACACTGATGAGGAATAGATTTCAGAATAAAATGCAGCTCAGTTGCATTTCAGCATATTTATCTTCAGAAAGCATCAGACTACTAAGTCTGCTTTATTGTAAGAACAAAATCTCATCACACATACAGTGCTAATTCCGTCTGCCTGTGGGACATTAGGTGATGGCCCACTGCTGTGCTGCCAGCCAGGAGAAGATGATGCTTGTTAAGGAGTCAGCATCACACCTGTGCTAAGCCAACCAGAACAAACATCAGAAGTAATGATTAAACTGTCTGGGACACTTTAGAGATCATGTGAGACAGTGAGCTGCAAGTACATTAAAAGGATGTTATGATTATTTTTATTATTAGTAGTCATAGTATGAGTCTTATGATTATTATGATTATGATTGTGGTTGTGGTGGTTGTTGTTGTTCAGCATTGCAAAACATTAACTCAAAAACCTCTGTGTGTTGAATGAGATATATTGTGGTGGTTAACATTTAATTTTGCTTAAGAATATTGACAACATTTGTCTTTGTTAATAAATACTTTTACAAAACTCATTTGCACTAATGACTTCATCATAATGTGACTTGATTGAATAATAATTGACTGTACATTCATGTGAAGCAGAGGTCTAAATTAATGAAAGTGAAATTACCACATGTGAAATACATGTGGTAAAAATTGTTTTTTACACTACTGCATTAAACATGCCAGCAGAATGTTTTTTGTGGTGTGTCCAGATGGCTCCATATGTAATTTGAGCCTGATTAATATTTCCATTTTGGTGTATTGGACTATTGCAAATGTATAAAAAAAATTGATAGGTGGATTTATTTAATGATAAGGGAGCGAACTGAAAACAGATGAGGCACCCAATCTCTCAACCCTCCCCACTCACTCCTGCTTTTATCTTAGTGTATGGACCCCAAGGGACTAGACCCATTTAACTCCATTATCTAGATATAGAGAATATGAGAAAGAAGAATTGATCCATCCAGAGACAGAGGGAAGATGCCTACGATCTCTTGCACCAATCTTCCTGGAGAGGCTGACATTTTCAGAGGACATCAGAAGCTTAGAAGTGACACTGCTTTGTGGCTTTCTGACACTGCTTTGTGTCCAGCTGTCTGTGCCCTTGACTCAACCCCCTGCTATTCAAGTAAACACTGACCCAGAACAGGCCACATGCTCAGGACCTGATCTCATCCCCTGACAGGAAGAACCTTAATTGTGGTGGAAGATGATGCTCCTTTCACTGTGGTGTCATGCTGCGACTGCTGTAGATGAAAGAGTGCAAGGCAGACTCAAATCATCCATATGAATAACCTCACCATGCCTTGGGTCAAAGGACATGGAGCTGATAATGTGATAAGCCTGCAAAAACTTTATTAGTATAAATTTATTAGTGCCTTATGCATTGCTCTTTCTCTCTTTGTCTACTTTGCTTTATCTCTGACAACTAAACATTAAAGGGCAGGGAAATAAACTACTGTTAATTATTAACTATTAACTACTGTTCTTAGCAGTTCACGTACCACCTGAGAAGCTTTGTCAGGATAAGGAGGTGGAAATTAATGAATTAACAACTGCTTTATTAACTGCTTAACATTGTCTGCAATGGAATGACTTCTTTTTTAAATTTCAAGCTCTCTGCCATTTCATAAGCTGTTAAAGTGGTCAAAAATCTTTTAATTACTGGCTAAGTAATCTGTTTTTACTGGCTTGTGTTTCAGATAAATACATTTCAGTGGAAAATATGAAGGAACATAGAAAACCCAAAACACTTGTCTTGTTGGTATAAATTGCATTTCTTTTTCTTTTCAGTTTTAACATCTTAATGTTATGTAAAGGTTTGCACAAATGCTTATTTTTTTTACCAAATGTACTGAAATCAAAATGCAATGTTTTGTAGCCACAAACCCAAATAAAGTTTAGCCTAATTAAATATACAGTTTATCGGAGTAAATATGCCTTTGAAGGGACTAATTAAAGACCACCAGGAGCTTGTTCTCTCACTGTGAATGCATTGTGAGCGAGTCACACCTATTGATGTCAAATGCTAAGTTTGTAGGTTCATGGCATCTCAGATAGATGGAAGGAGGAGTAGACGAGAGTGAGGGAAGGGAGTGCCCATTTATGACCTTGTGAGCTTATCAGTGTTTGGTAGCATTGCCCAGTTGTTCCAGCTGGTATGTTTTATTAAGAACTACTCTTATGTGGCCTAAGGGACTTGCCCAGGGGGTATCTGGAGTTAAAACTGGCTGGTATGGATGCATGTTGTGGCTTGTACACAGGAAGCCATGATTTTCAATGCTCTTTGTACCCTGTAGAACTTTTGGTTGCCTCTGAGCTTGTTAGAATGCTTTAAGTCTCATTAATTATTGAGACCTAACTGAGCAATCTATGGTGGAGCTTTTAAGTGTAAAGTGATGCCTGACGTTCAGGCCAACCCCCGTGACAGATGAAGGGTAATATGAATACACATGGGGAATCTTTGTTTTCTCCCTCCTGACTAATGGACAGCGTCTGACAAATGGCACTCAGACCCGATTAAACTCTGAAAGGTGCATAAACACACTGATTAGTATGCAATAATCTCTTTAATTCTGTAGGATCAGCTAATGGCATTTTTAGTACTTATTTAATGTATCTCGTTGCTTGTAGAATTAGTACACACCTTGGTAGTATAATGTATAATTTATTTGAGAGTGTTGCATCCTATAGCTTTCCTTTCATACGCAGGATGTGTAGACTGGAACAAATGTATCATGACAAATATGCACACAGGCACACACAAACACAGGCACACACTCAAACACACAAATACAAAGATGCTTGCTGTCATACATATATTAGTCAGATCAATACTGCACATGTCAGGGAAGAGAGAGACAAGCATATCATCTAGATCCCCTCTCTGAGGAGTAACATGCCTATATTTGATCAACTGAATAAATGATTCACAACATTGCCATATGAAGTTAATTAAGAAATGGCCATTAAATTAGCAGCAGGCTATGCATGGTTGTAGATTATTACTGCTAACACATTTATCTGGTCATAGTCATTATTAGAGAGCACAGATCAATGGAACTACATTGTAGTAACTAGTTAATAATGAGTAATTATTTTACAAAAGCAATCCTACAGCCTGGTGCACCCCCTGGCAGCCAAGAGCCTGGCCTTCCAAAGGGCTACCTCCAGGAGCCTTTTTTCTCTTTCTAGGCCTCCCTGGTTTACGTGGGGCTGGCTTGTGGGGATACCTGGCATGGAAGTCATGGGGAAGGAGTGGATCTAGGATATTTTCTGCTCTGACCCAGGAGTTCTCTTCTGTGCCATAATCCTCCCAGACTACAAGGTACTGGATTCACCCCCTCCCTCTTCTGGAATCTAGGATCTCCTTAACCTGGTATATATCATCCTGGTGTGGTGCTATGTCTCCTGAGGCCAGGGTAGTCCCCTCCTCTTGTTCCAAAGGCCTTGCTTGGGCTGGCTTGAGGGAGCTGACATGGAAGATGGAGTGGATTTTGCTGTGGTGAGGCTTCTGGACCCTGTAAGAGGCCTCATTGATCTGTTTAGGTATGGGGAAAGGACCTATCTACCTTGGACTCAGCTTCTTAATGTTAATGGGATTTCTGAAATCTTTGGTCTAGACCCAGACATGATCATCTGGCTGATAGCTGGGTGTGGCTCCTCACCTCTTATCGGCTGCTCTCTTAATTTGGGCGACAGCCCAGGATAGCTGCTGGTGAGCTCCTGAACCATCTGTCCACTGAGGGGTTCTCGGTGGATGCATTCCAGGGCTATAGAGGCGACTGATGACCCAGGACAACCTGGAAGCGGGTGAGACCTGTGGAGGTATTTCTGAGAGAGTTTTGTGCATATTCAGCCTAGGCGAAGTAACATACCCATTCTTGGGTCTGATGCTGACAATACAACCTGAAAAAGCTGACTAGCTCTTGGTTAACTTCTTCTGCCTGGCCGAACTTGGGAGTGAATACCTTGGAAGTGGAAACCACAATGTCCTCAGGTAGGCCGTAGAACCTGAAGACGTTCTGAAAAAGGATTTCTGCTGTTTCCATGGTGGTAGGGAGACCAGCAAGGGGGACAAATCGGACACCTTTAGAGAATCTGTCGATGATTACTAGGATAGCTGTTTTCCCCTGGGACTGAGGTAAGTCAGTGATGAAGTCAATGGCAAGATGTGACCATGGTCTTTCCGGAATAGGCAAGGGGTGCAGTTTACCTCCCAGGAAGGTACAACTTGAGCTTTAATGCCCACTGAGCATGAAGCGATGAATTCTTGAATGTCAAGATTCATGCGGGGCCACCAGTACTTAGCTTGGATGAGTTCGGTGGTGCGCCGCATGCCGAGGTGTCCAGTGCCAGGCATAACATGGGCCCAGGTGATGAGAGGGCTGCGTTTCTGCTGCAGGCACAAACATCTTATCTGGGGACACTGCACACTCCCTCTGGTTGGCTGGAGTTCCCGTATTCTTTGATTGAGTTCCCAGACGAGAGCCTGCAGGAACCTGGATTGGAGGATGATTGGCTCTGGTTCAGTGACTTCAGCATGGATCCAGGAGAGGGCGTCTGCCTTCCCGTTCTTGGAACAGGGTCTATAAGATAAAACGGAGTTAAATCATGAATAGAACAAAGCCCACCTGGCCTGGTGTGAATTGAAGCGTCTTACGGCTTTAATATACTCAAGGATTTGTGATTGGTAAAAATGCTGACTGGATGCTTAGGCCCCTCCAATCAGTGCCTCCATTCTTCCAGGGCTAATTTGATGGGCAGTAGCTCCTGATCACTTACCTCGTAGTTCTGCTCTGTGGGAGTGAGTTTTCTAGAAAAGTAGGCTACGGGATGGAGCTTACCTGGGTGGTCCAATCTCTGTGAGAGAATCAGACCAACCCCCTGGCTGGATGCAACAGGAGGTTGGAGTCCGGCTGTCTGAGAATGGGTGTGGACATAAAGACTTCTTTCAGCTTCTGGAAGGCTTGGTCAGCGTCAGGGTTTCAAATGAGGCTCTTGGGAGCCCATTTCAACAGGTTAATGAGAGGGGCAGCTTGGAGACTAAAATTGTGGATAAAACAACAATAAAAGTTCACAAACCCTAAGAACCTTTGTAGTTCCTTTACTGTGTTTGGACACTTATTGCCTCCAGCTTTTGGCAGTTCATGGAGACCCCCTCCGGCCCATGTGGTAGCCTAGGAACTCCACTCGATGCTGGTTGAATTGGCACCATTTCACAAAAAGCTTGTGTCTTAGCCAGAGCAGGAGAACTTGGCAAACCTGTTTGCCCTTCAGTAATAGCATTAGGGGAATATACAAGGATGTTGTTAATATAAACAATTATATTAATGAAATGAAATGTTGGAACACACTAGGGGCGGAAGCCAGGCCATAGGGCATAACTAAGTACTCATAGTGGCCCAAAGTGGTGCTGAACTTGGTTTTCCACTCTCACCCTCCCAGATTCTTTCAGGTTATACACACTTCTGAGGTCTAGCTTGGTGAATACCTTGGCTCGACAAAGTTGTTCTAAGGCTGAGGGGACTGAATGGGAGAGACAGAGACTTTGTTCAGACCTCGCTTATCCATGCAACACCCGGGCAAGAGGTCTATGGCACAATTGATTGGCTGATGGGGACAAAGCCCTCTGCCTTCTTTTTATCAAAGACCTCCATGAGATCCCCCTATATTCAGGAGGGACATGAACTAAGGTCTCTGGGCTCTTAACTTGGGTTGTGCAAACTGGGCTAATTTTTAGCTTCAGGCAGTTATTTACATTTACATTTAGGCATTTAGCAGACGCCCTTATCCAGAGCGACTTACAAAAAGTGCTTTAAGGTCACCATCAACAAATATATTCTGATACTAGCTCAGATGTCTATTAAGAGTACAGTTATTGAAACAGAACTGGGACCATCTCTTAATCTCCCCCTCTTTCCAGGAGATGCCGGGATCGTGACGGCACATCCAATCAATCCCCAGTAGACAGGGTGCTTGGGCGAGTCGATGAGCATGAGGGAAAGGAGCTCCTTATGAAATAAGTCAACCTGGAGCTTAACAGGAGTGGTGTGATGGCTGACTGAACCACTGCAAATGGGGGAGCCGTTGACAGCTTTGATTCTGCCATCTTAGTGCTCTGGTGGGTATGCTGAGGGCTTCAGTGGTGGTTCAGTCGATGAAACTGGCCATGGCTTCTGAGTCCAGGAATGCTGTGGAAGAAACAACACTGGTTGGACAGGTAGTCTGTACTGCTATGGTACTGCCTGGTAGGACAATTCAGAACAGCATGACTGCTCTCCCTGCAGTAGAAGCAAAGACGGAGAGTCGCTCTTCACTTCTTCTTCTGGCTGGACAGGTGAAGGGGAACCAGGACCATGGGCTCAGGCTGGGTGGGGCAATGCTGGCAGGTTGGTTCCATAGGAGGTTATCCAGGGCAATGGTTGTGGTGATGAGGGTGTACAGGGTCATGTTGGCATCCCAGTATGCTCTCTGCAGCCAGTGTGCAGAACTCCAAGGCATAGTCCGATGCATATCGACTGCCCTGAAAAACAGAGAGGAGCCGCTCTCCAGCGCTCCGGCCATCAGTAACATGATAAAAAATATTGTGCGTGTTGCCACAGGGTGGTGGCCCATTGGAGAGCTCTCCCACTGAGCAGACATATGATCATGGCGACCTTCTGCTGATCCATCAGCTCACCATGAAGTCACATTGGAGGAGGAACCCTTTGTAACCCTCCGGTTTGCCAACTGGCAAGGTGGCAACAATGCGAGCCACTGGTGTGGGAGCAGCTTCTGCATGCTGTCGGGTAGACTCCCAGTGGCGTATGGTGGTGTGAACCTCCTCCAACTGCTGCATACTATGTATAAGCGCCTGCTGACATAGTGGGGCGGATCAACCTGTAATGATCCCACACAGGTCAGAGCCAAATGCAGATTTGTATTTATTTTACACAGTGAAGTGACAAAGACAGAGTTTATAAAACAGTTAAAAAAACATGAAAGCACAGAGCATGGTAATAAACAAGAAGACTGAGAGGTACAGGGCAAAATGGTAACACAAAATCAAGCATGAGGCTGTCCAAAAACGGTCCAAAAGCAGGAAGACACCATGGCAGGAAGACACCACGTTCTGGCTGGGACGAACTGGGGAAAAACACGAAGAGAAAAACAGCAAATTAGCAAACATGGCAAAGTCCAGACTGTACAAAGTAACAAAGAAACGTGAGAAAATACTTACATTTGGCTTTTAAGCAGAATAGAAGCAATGACAAAAATGGCAATCAGTTTGACTTTGACATTGACTTTGGCGCTGGAGCAGTCCTTTTATCTCTCTGACCTCAACCCAATAGAACACTTTTGGGATAAATTAGAGCAGAGACTGTGAGCCAGGCCTTCTTGTCCAACATCAGTGATACCTCACGAATACTCTTCTAGTCAAAAATTCCCATAAACACACTCCTAAACCTTGTGGAAAGTCTTCCCAGAAAAGTTGAAGCTGTTATAGCTGCAAAGGGTGGGCCAACATAATATTATACCCTATGGATTAAGAATGGGATGTCACTCAAGTTTGCAGAGGAGCAAATACTTTGGGCAATATAGTGTATAAATTCCAGCACTTGCTTATTTATAGCTTATTTATTTTCTTGGGCATGGACAGATTATGTATACATAGGGTATCTTACAAAATAAATGTCCAACTTTACCTAGGATAATCAGACCAGATACAAGCAGCTCCTCAAACAAGCAGTTCCAAATGGTCTTCAGGACCAACTAGTGCCTCAGGACTGCATACCATATGAGTAAATAGTACCTGGAAGCAGTTCAGATTGGCACCTACACAGGGCTGGAGGATTATGCTTCATCGGGCGACACGTTGGCTCAGTAGGTAGCACTGTTGCCTCACAGCAAGAAGGTCCTGGGTTCGATCCCCGGGTGGGGCAGTCTGGGTCCTTTCTGTGTGGAGTCTGCATGTC
>JAOTRJ010000001.1:10539552-10559191 GCA_028564905.1 Leptodoras praelongus | reverse complement strand
AAGAACTATACCATAGATCTGCTGTATCCCCTCTCATCTAGCTGACTTCCCCTTCTAGAAACAACCAATAGCTGACATGCTCAGGCTAAGAGAGATGCTGTGTTGAAACCAATACCTGTTTTCGTTCCTTATCAGTGTTCAGTGATTGGGGGGACATGGATTTAATTTTAGAGGGACAGAGGTGTTAGTACCAGAACTATTAATTACTTGCAAATTACTGGGCTGAGTATCATATGATATGTAATATCAAGTTATATTAAGATGAGTCCTAAAAAGCTGATAAAAACCCTTCCACCAGTTAGCTTGTGTTTATGACTTGGTTTAAGGTAAGAGGAAAGCCACTTTTATCATTGTTTCTGAATAAGTAATACAGTTATAAAAATATTACGATGCCATAAAGACAATGAAAGCATGCCTGCACATTGCTTTACATGTTGCTAATGATTTTAGATGATAAATCTATAGATATGATTAGTGTGATTAGAAGAGTGTGTATACTGTGTGGTCAGACAGTATGTGATATGTTAAAAAATACAAAACAGAACTTCAGGTTTAGGACTCAGGTTAGGTGTTTTAGAGCTGACTTCAGCAATGCCATAAACCTCTGTTCAGCATTGGTGAGCCATGGTAATTACCCATGTAACACTCTGCAAAGCTTGAGCTTGCCTAATAAATATGTATTTTTTGCAAAGCAATGCAAAGCTTTTTTTAATGTTTCTATTAGATTTTTGAATCATGAATATGATCTGATGGGATTGCGGTTGGTGTAAGGCATTGGGTTAAGGTTTGTTGAAATAATTACGGTTAAACTTTGTTGCTAATCTTTAGCTTAGATTTGTTATTATTAGTTTTGATTAGGACATAGAACAGCATGTCCCCCTCACATCTCTATGTTTTCGAAGCTAACCTGAAACAGGCAAAAACAAAGGCGCTCACCGTCAGGTAAAGCATAAACACATGCACAAAATAATGTCTACAGAATCATAAAGCAGGATAGAAATTGATTTGGAAACTTCATTGTGATTATATGGAGCTAGGAAGGAGCAGGAAACACACTTACTGGTAATCAAATGATCCATCTTGGTCTTTGTGGTCCACAGCGTCCAAAGGGAGGTCCTTTTTATCTCTCACTGAGGTCAATGGGAGTGAATGGGCTCAGAATTAGAAATCCACATATTTTATTTACCATATCCACTGAATAATACTGAACTGCATTGCATGTACAGAATAACATACAGTGAAATATACTGATCAGTCATAACATTAAAACCACTGACACATGAAGTGAATAACATTGTGTCATTACAATGACACCTGTCAAGGGATGGGATATATTAGGCAGTAAGTGAACAGTCAGTTCTTGAAATTGAGGTGTTGGAAGCAGGAAAAATGGGCAACCATAAGGATCCGAATGACTCTGACCAGGGCCAAATTGTGATGGCTAGATAACTGGGACTGAGCATTTCCAAAACAGCAGGTTTTGTGGGTGTTCCCAGTAGACAGTAGTTAGTACCTTGTTATGGTAGAAAGGTTTTGGAACACATAGTGCATATCACAGTTGGCTGGAGACCGGTCAGACCGGAGTGCTCATGCTGAACCTGGAACATCACCGAATGCACTTAAAATCAGCACATGAGCATCAGAACTGGGCCATGGAGCACTGGAAGAAATTGGCCTGGTCTGAAGAATCATGTTTTTTTTTTACATCATGTGGATGGCTGGGGGTGTGTACGTTTTTTACCTGAGGAACAAACGGCACCAGGATGCACTATGGAAAGAAGGCAAGTCAGCAGAAGCAATGTGATGCTCTGGTCAATGTTCTGCCTGGAAACCTTGCGTCCTAGCATTCATGTGGATGTTACTTGGACATGTGATACCTACCTAAACATTGTTTCAAACCAAGCACACCCCTTCATGGGAACAGTATTCCCTAATGGCAGTGGCTTCTTTCAGCAGGATGATGCACCCTTCTACGCTGCAAAAATTGTTCAGGAATGGTTTGAGGAACATGACAAAAGGTTCAAGATGTTAACTTGGCCTCCAGATTCCCCAGATCTGATTGGGCATCAGTGGGATGTGCTGGACAAACAAGTCAGATCCAGGGAGGTTCCAGCTCACAATATACAGGACATAAAGGATCTGCTGCTAATGTCTTGGTGCCAGATACCACAGCAAGTAGCTTCAGAGCTCTTGTGGAGTCAGTGTCTCAATGGGTTAGAGCTATTTTTGTGCCACAATGGGAACCTACACAATATTAGTCACGTGGTGTTAATTTTATGGCTGATCAGTGTACATTGTGAATTGCATAGCATTCTGACTTTTACCTGGATATTTCCCTCCTCTGCTCCTCTTGATAAAGCAAACAATGAGCAGGATGAGAATGAGGAGTGCAATGGCACACATGAGACCAATGAACCAGCCCTGTGTGGCAATGTCGACTTGGTCTGTACTGTAGGCTGTCAGACAACACATACAGACAGACACACACATACACAGACAAAAAAATGTGAGGAGGGATTTTGAGAGCACATTAAAAACAGTAAGAAATATAATGTAAGAGAAAGGAAACTGGCATATCTAACATTGAACCATAAGTATAATTTATAAGTATAAATTATAAAGCTAAAAGAATTACTCACCACCATTTTATTGTGATATATGACAACAAAAACTAAATTGAGTCTTTAATGAATCTCTTCATGTTTCATTAGGCAGAGCCTTCACTGACAACTATTCTTTATCAAAAATACATTAGCAATAAGAAGAGTGCATTAGGACCTGCAATATCAAATCCTGATGTGTGATAACAAAATTAGCTCAAAAACCACATTCTCTCCAGACACACACACCAAATGAAGAAAACACTTCCTTGATAATTCATGCATTCTAACCCATTCAAATAACCATAAATGGTTAAATGGTCTGCCTAAAGTTACCTTACCTGTGTTATGGGCCCATACTTCTTACTGCTACTTTTGCATTTGTGCATTATAATCTTGAATTTAATCTTCACTGTGTTTTTGTGTTAGTGCCACATTATTCTAAGAAAGTCATAAAGCTTCTCTGAACCAAAGACACTCAATATGATAATGTTATAAGCCAGTCTAAGCCAGAGGGGAAACAATTCTGAGGGAGAAATCGAGGATCAATATCGCATTCCATGTGTTATTACAGGAGATGACATGAAGATGATTTAATTTGACTTAACACACCCAAGGCACACAAGCATTTCAGGATTACAGCATCATATTAAAAACAACTGTGTACTTTTGTGTTTTTCAGTACTTCACTAAAAACCACCACAATCAACAAAACCTGGCAGAATTTCCAAAAACCAAAGAAGCAAAAAGGCCTGTGGCTTTTATAACTTCAACTTACTTCATAATTTCACAGTAAAACAAATGTTAACTGGTATGCATTTTCAATTGTAACATGATTATCATTATTATTTTTGAATGGCAGTGACTGTACAGTTCAGCACATTTAGAAGTGTATATCCCAGGATAATGACCATGTGCACATTACATTTTCTATTAAACTTTAGTCATATATTACTATTAACAAAATTCTGTTTTGCTAATGAATAAAATAGCTACAACAAATTTTCTGCTATAAGAAATGCATTCTAGGGGTATTCTATTTCATTCCTTAATTATGCACTATGCACTAAACTATGTCTGCGATAAGAGGAAGGACATTAAACCCTACTAGACTTGTCTACAATTGCCAATAGTACAAAATGAAACCAAAAACAGCTGTTCCTAAAATCCAAATAACTCATGAACAGACAGAATACAACAGCTACAGCCAGCACTGCATCCACTATACAGCCAGTCCTCACCTCCGCTGGTCTCGAAGGTGACATACTCGCTGGTGATGCTGGGCTGTTTGCGAGAATACACACGGAGTCGGTACTTAGCTCCAGCTATCAAGCCAACCAGCTTAAAGGGGGGTTCATGTTTGAACTGCACACTTTTCATAGACCCATTACCTTAGGAGGAGACGTAAGACAAATGTCTGTGAATCCAGGACACAGCAACCTGCCAAAACACATGACTGGAAGCAGCCTTCACTTCCAGGGGAAGGTACTGTAGATGTATTGAGACTAGAAGGTGAATGTTTTTGTACTGTGCTTCAATGAACTTTTAAGACTGATTATTTGAGGACTTTCAAAAGTTCCTAAAGAAGGCATAGCTTAATAGAGATTTCACACCAGACAGTGTGGCACATCACAGCATGGTGACAGATATTTCAATATCTCAAGAACTGCTTAAGCAACAATTTTGACATTTAGTTTTCATTTATGGATTTCTTTTGTTTTGCTCTTTATCAAGTCAAATTTCAATTTGAAATAAATAAGCAAAGCAATCTGTATATCAAACTGCAGTAACTTGGACTAATTATTATGATTTGAAATCTATCAATCAAGGTTTGCATTAGTAAGTCTTCTTGTACACTGAAGTAACAGAAAAGCTGGTATAATAGTTAATACTTGGTAGGTCCCCCATGGGATCTTGGAGGGAATATTGCACAGTCCTCACTCTGATGTTTGTTGAGGCCCCAGTATGAAACTGCGATGTTACTTCACCCAGAGTCTTTTTACAGCCACACTGCTGTCATAAGTTTGTGGTTTTGCTGGAATTCTTGTAGTCACGGTACACCCTTGAAATGCTCAAATGTGAAAATCCAAACTTTGCTTCTACCCCTGAAATGCTATCTGAAATGACAATGCATCAAATGGCTCCAACTATTAAACCACGTTGAAAATTGCAAAATCATGATAACTTGCCATTCTCACAGCAGAAACGGTTTTAGAAGCTGCCATAGATGTCATGCAATGACATGCATAGGTGGCATTGCTATGTCTTTTACACAGGCTCCAGTACCAGTTTTTCTGGTATTTCAGTGTATGTAAATTCACAAATTCAGAGGACCTTGCAATATATGTTTTTCTGTAGTGGATTTATACCAACACATTCTTTCTCATGTAACATTTTTATAAATAAATGACAAAATACAGGATCATGGAAATTTACTATTTACACTGTCTGGTGGAAAAGCATATGTCTCTATTGAAAGTGGTATAATGGAAGGGGAAAGTATTCCTCACAAGGTACATAAAACTAATTACAATAATAATTATGGTATTCGGTTCTGAGTCAGTACAGCCAATTATGGGTTGACAGAAACAACTGAGCAACAGTCTCAATTGTCTACAGACCTTTCTTTATCTCGAATGAAAATGCACACCAACATCACATTATGCCTTCTCAGAGAAAAGCCACGCTCCCATAATGGTGTTAGGAGCATAAACATCACTTGAGTGGTATTCGAGAAGCTGGTGACAGCATGCAACATGATAAAATAAGAAGCAGTCACACACTGCTTGTCTAGAATTCAGCCATTCCTACTCCCTGAACAGCACATGCCTTTTTGGTGAAGAACCATAGGAGCCATGGCTTAAGTGTGCTAAAGTTACAAGGATATTTGCTCAGTACTGTTCATCTTTAGTGTCCCATAGAAACTTAATAAAATAGTAATCCATTTGTAGCTTTAGCATTTTGGGTGAAAAAACCTTATGAGCATGCTAAATGGGGGATTAAAAAAAGCAGAAAAGAAATCTGCATGCCTGCAGTATGCCTGACTCCATCAAAATGTAATTTTCTTGGTTGTCTTCATGAGCATATTAACGCACAGAGAATGCATAATGCACTGAAAAGCAGTATATGATGTGCAAAATTTTTGTTCAAGGTACAAACTACAACAATTCAAGGCAACACCAGACAAGCAATTCTCCTGTCCACCATTACACGCCACTTCACACACAGCATGCGGCAGCCAGCTACTTCACAGGACCAGAGCAAGAGACAGAGAGAGGGAGAGAGATCGAAGGTAAGCCCATCTAGCGTCTAATCACATACCCTGTGATGTGAATGAAGAATTCCGCAGAGGTTACTTTACGGTATGTGTGAGTGTATGTGTGCTTGATATCATACAGTGACATGATATCTAATCTATCCACTACTCCCCCTCACAAAACACAAGTTCATGCTCATATTTTGTAAGGTCTACTCAGATGAGACCACTAGCTGGCATACATTTACACTGTGATTGCTTCATCATGCCCTCATGTACATTTCAAGGTCAGGACGGTGATTCTGATAGCCCCCTCGAGATAACATTGGATAGAAATCATTAACCCCTTCATCATCCCTCTCTCCTAAAAGACAAAAGACAAATACAGTAGAGGCCTAGGTAAGAACTGGGAGACAGGCTAAGCAGCAGTGAGGCAGCCATACAAAGAAATATTAGTGTAAAAGGCACATGGGGTTGAGGTAGGCAATCAAATTCAAATAGTAGTGAAGATTATAGACATGTGAAGAAGGAAAGACTAAGAGAGAAAGAGGATAGAGAGAGAGTGTGAGACAAAGGGAGACTGTTATCCACCATCAGCTACTTAGCTCCTGAATCACTCGCATATTTGTAGCGAGACTTTTGTGTAACAAGAAAGAGCTATAATTGTATATCACATGCCAATTGCAAAGTGCTATATGAAAGTGTACATGATTAAAATTACGTATAGAGTTACAAGCTTTAAATGTGCCAATTAGGCAAAAATGTGAAATGGTTGTTAGCCACATAAAGGAAGGGGACATTTTCGTGTGAAAGAAATGTTTGGAGTGGTGACACTTCCTACTTGCTCAAAATAAGAGGTTTTTCTTTTCTTCCTATTCATCTCTTTCTCTCATTCTCTTCTTTCCTTATAATCACACTCTCTTTGTCCCAAATTTACTCAAATCTCTCCCTGTTCCTGTGAGCCACCAGAAAAAATAGGAGCTTCCTAAAGGGAACTTAAGGACTCGTGAGGACACAAATTCAAAGCCCAATGAAATAACTAAGACAGGCTCATTTCATCTCTCCGAGATGACAGATGAAACAGAGCACTGCTGCTTTGTTCTTTCTAAAGTGCATGGTTGGAATATCTATAAGGGTCATTGTACAAGAAGGTGCACAGAATGAAGAGTAGCACTGCTCATAGCTGCTACATATGATAAATGATGCATTATTCTGTGCAATATCTGAGCTATAACAGAACAAAAGGAGCTGGAATTCACAGCAATATCTGTGACTAAGTGAATCTCTGCAATGGTCTCGGCAAGTTCTTCAGATAGTCTTGATTTATGTCCTTGTAAGTCCATTGAAAGCACATAGGTTCCCTTCATAAGCTTTGAGTGGGAGAATCTGGGTCTTACTGTCCAGTGTGAACTCTAGCACAAACTCGCTGCTGTCAACCGGGAAGTTGTGCTTCCAGCTGACGTTAGCATAGTCACTGTTAGCATCCACGGTCAGATTCCAGATCTTTACATGTGGGGCTAAGCAGAACAGGCGGGAGAGGAGTACATTTCACAAATTTTAACCATCGGAGGAAAGTCACTACACCAGCATGTTAGAATCACACTACTTTGTTATAATTTCGGCCTTTAATATGATGAAAGCCCTTTTTAAAAAAGCCTCTTCATCACAGTCTGTAGAGACTGTCTTTTAATCTCATAAAGGAATTACAAGCTAATTGGATGTCACAGTCAATACAAATAATTAAATATGCCAATACATTTGGGGAAAATGTCTTTTTAAGGGCAAAGGTCAATGCTCAGTCAAGCTGGCTGTCAAAATGGGCACTTGAGGCATCCATATCATGAATATTTCATCTGAAATGTCCAACTTAGCTTAGTCAGCTACAGCTGCAACTGAATTAACTGCCTTCTACTTTTAGACTGACTTTTTAAACTGAGGTCTGTGCAAATACCCAGCATAAAAGGCAGGGTGGGGTGAGTTGTAGTGATGGTGCTAGTACTGGGAGTGATAGTTGTAGTGGTAGTTGTAGTAGTAGTTGTAGTAGTTGTAGTAGTAGTAGTTGGAGTAGTTGGAGCAGGTGTAGTGGGGATGGCATCAGTTGTAGGTGCAACAGTGGTAGTTGTTGAGGTTGTAATGGTTGTACTTGGAATAGTAGGTGGGGAAAAGGGGGGAAGAAGAGTTGCAAACACCAAGGCATCTGTAGAATCAATCACTGAGAGAGGAAGAGAGCAGCAGTTATGCATATCAAAAATGTAGTTAGCAGCACAAAAGATACACAAGCAGAGATCAGAAGAGAAAGCATGAACTACAATGCTGGACAGAATTCCCACAACTATAATCTACTGTAGAAATTCTTGAAGAAGGAACACCATATATACATACAGTTGTAGTCAGAAGTTTACATACACTGATCATGGAATGAATGTCATGGCCATATTGGGCGTTCAGTAATTTCCCTTAACTGTTCTTTTTCCTGGGCCGAATGAGTGTAAAATATACATCATTTTGGGCGGTTGTCTTAAATCGACACAAGAATTGTCTACTGCGCTAACCTAATATTTGGTTGTGTGTCCCTTAGCAAGTTGCATATTGCCCAGTCACTTTTGGTGTCCATCACCAAGTTTCTGGCAGAATTCTGGTTGGATATTTGACCACTGTTCTTGTCAGAGTTTGGTTAAATTTGTTGGTTTCCTGGCATGTACCAGACCTTTAAGCACAGTCCACATATTTTCAATCAGGACTTCGGTAAAACCACTGTAAATGATTGTTAGCCAGCTTTTCCATTCCATAGCCAGCTTTTATGTGTGTTTCGGGTCATTGTCCTGTTGGAACACCAGGGGCGGTGTAGCTCAGTGGAAAAGAAGTTGGACTACTGACCCAAAGGTCACGAGTTCGAATCCCACCATAGTCAAGCTGTCACTGCTGGGCCCCTGAGCAAGGCCCTTAACCCTCAACTGCTCAGTTGTGTAAATAAGACGTAAGTCACTCTGGATAAGGGCATCTGCCAAATGCCATAAATGTAAATGTAAAACACCAATTGTGTCCAAGTTTCAACCATCTAGTTGATGATTTAAACTTATGCACACAAATTTTGTTTTCATTATTCCATTCACTTCGCAAAGTATCAGTTCAACTGGCAGTAAAAGCATGATGCTACCACCACCATGCCTAACAGTTGGTACAGTGTAACTAGGATTGAATGTCTCATTTTTACTCCTCTATACACATATATACCTATATATACATATCTCTGGTCACTGTGGCCAAATAACTAAATCTTTTTTAGTGGTTCTTGGGTTGTTCCTTGGCACAGTGGCTACACCACCCAATAACTTGCACTTACACACAATTGTGTGAACTGTTGATCTTAGAATTTGCAGTTGTTTAGAAATGGCTTCAAGAGACATTCCTGACTCGTGTAAATCTACAGTCATCGTTGGACTTTCCCATTGTACAATCCAATGAGTCAAAAAACTCTTTTTATGTGGCCACAGAGAAGCTACCAGCTGTAGTCAATCATGTTCACTAAAAGGAAGTTAAGAGGCCTTGTCAAGTTAAAAGAAAAAAACATAATTCAGTAAAACAAGTGCATCTTTTTTTAAATTAAAGATATACACTCATTCTGCCCCGAAAAATGGAAAGTTAAATGAAATCACTGAAAGCCCAATATTGCTGTCACATTCATGCTCATGATAACTGTATGTATACTTCTGACCACAACTGTATATAAATGTATATAATAACTAGTAATAAGACAGATTAAATTTATTGTGAAGCATTCTAAATTGCATACTGACTCGTTTAAGATTAGGACAGTGGATTTCAGTTCCAGTCCTGGAGACCCCCCATTTCTGCACTTGATTAACTTTGCTAATTAGCTGATTAGTTGAGTTATGCATAAATGCATAAACATATATTAACAACTCAACAGAATGTGATATTGCTATACTTTATGTAGAATGTTACATTTAAAAAATACACTTTCTGGCCATTTCTTTAGAAACAAATGTGCCCCTGCTAATTCATGCAGTTATCCAATCATGTGGCAGTAGTGCAATGCATAAAATCATGCAGATACTGGTCAAGAGCTTCAGTGAACATAATTCTAAATTCTAATCAGCTTTCTTGGTTGTGCCTCTTATAGGCAAATATGAACATACATAAACAGCAGAACAAAGAAGTGGAGTAGACCTCTCGCTTCCCGACCGGCCAAAGCACGCTAGTGGGGAAAAGTCCCCTCTAAGTGGAAAGGCGAAATATATAACTGCCCGCCGTAGTAGGGGAATAACAGAGAGCAGAGTGGGTGGAAGAAGCGCCAAACAAAGGGGATGCCAAAGAGGCGCACTCTGACACACCAAGACCTTGAGCATAAAATAAACTCTTTTTATAAAAGAGTCTTTCCTAATAAATATCATCTCGCCACAATGAAATGTCAGGTAAACCTATTAGTACATAACAAATTACCTCGGGCCGGAGCCCTAACCCGTTGGTCACCCTTCTACAAAAATGCGACAAGAGCAACTGCTCAAGAAGCCCTTTAAATAGGGAAGGAATTGGGTGTTTCATGCCACGTTTAGTTCCAGCTACACATGCTGGGATATGAAGTCCTAGTGTTAGGCTACAGTACAGTGATCAAAAAGTGATTTTTATAAGGATTATATTGAAATGTCTTGTTATTAAAAAAAAAGACAGATCTTGACTACACAGCTGATAATATTATTACTCTTAACCCAAAAATGGTAGAACAGTAGTCTTTTTAAGACTAACGATTTAATTTTGCAATGTCATCAACAGCGAATAGCAGTGGGGTCGAGCTTGATAAATCAACAACAACTTTCAGACTAATTTTGTATGCTGTAGGCACTTTTGACATAAATATGATGAAACGTCTATTTTTTTCATGTATTTTTTGGTCGTCTCTTCTTGTGTACTTCTCATGCAGTGCTCTGATCTCTGGTGTTCAGTGTTAGGATCTCCTAGCTCATTAGCTATCATAAACATTACTAAAGATTGAAAGGAACAATGGAGAATGAAGAAATTGGTTTTGGGTTGCTATATTGTTGTATGTTACATCAGTTTAATGTCGACGGAGACGAGAAAGGCGACAGATCCACATAACACATACTCAAACTCCTATGTACTTTTTAAATATATTATTGTTATTTTTATATTATATTTTCTTATTTCCTTTACTTGAACTTTTGAATTCTCATTGTAAACTATTGTTATACTGTTACTCTCTCCCTGATAATTACTTTTTCCTCTGGCAATTAGTAAAAAAAAAACAACAACCTTCCCTTCCATTGCAGGGGCAGTCTATGAGGTAAAATCGAATCAGCCAATCATGTAGCAGCACAACAGAACTTCCAGTGAAGTGATATACCCATATTCCCTAGCTCCCTACAGACTGTGCAGTTCCCTTTAAATTAAAAAAAATTATCAAATATAGTCAAGTGAATAATGAGGCAACATTCAACAGTTGTTTCTCTTAAAATAGACCAGTGATAAACGGCAACAACATTTCAATGGCCCTACGATGCCTACCCGCATGTACAATGCAAAACAAAATGTGTGTTAAAATGGAGATTAAGGCACAAAAATCTTTAATCACGTGACACCTCTATTAGAAACATAGGGCAAAGAAGCAGTATACAGCATACTACCTATATTTTAATCTGTATGTTGTAAAATATATTTACATGACATATACAGGGGTTAGACAATGAAACTGAATTGTATTGGCCGCAAAAGGAGGCCCCACACCATACTAATAAATTATTGTGGTCTAAAATGACAGGTGTTTCAGTTTCATTGTCTAACCCCTGTATATCTATGAATATAAAATAATGTAATAAATACAATACATTTTAGTATATTGTTAGTGCATCTGAATCTCTTTTTGATCATTAAGTTTTTTCTGATATATACTAGAATATTTAAATAGAAATAAAATATTGATTATAATAATGGTCAAAATATTAGAGAGTAATATTGCTTTTTTTTCATAAAGGAGAGTAGAGGGTCCTTACAGGCCTGTAACTGAAAGTGATTTAAGAGCCAAATGTTCTTAATGTTAGAGCTACATCAGTGTCTTCTGAAAGAAAAGAAAATCAAATATCAGGTGTGGCAGACTCAAGAGGACCGTAACTTCATTTTTGGTTGTTGTGTATTGCATGAACTGATGCAACACTGCCACCAAGTGGTGATATCATTTTAAAGTTCATTCCTCATTAGATAATGAAGTTGTGGGAAATCCGTCATGGAAAACATGTCCACCACCATAAACTGTACCATCTTCTAACCATTCAGAAGGGGGCTAAGCATCTCTGTACACAATATTAACAAAAATATAATGAAAAAACACATGAATGAAAATAGACAGCCTTACTCTTCCACATCTTCACCTAGTGAAATCCTTCGAAATAATGTGACATCACAGAACCACACCTTTCCTTTTATCAATCCATGCAAATGCAGCCACAGAGAATAAGCATTAAAGCAAAGCTCAACATTTTATTAGAGCCAATCAGCAGGCAAAACGGGAAATGTGTATGAAGTTTAAGAACAGGCAGCAGGATATGAAACCGCATAAACACCTATTAGAGGATGTCCCTCTGAGCTCAGTGACAGCACTATTTACCAAATCGATATGCTTTCTACAGTGGATATGGGCTCTGCATTTCCAGTAGCCAGTCAGCAAGCAGCTCAGTGCATTCTTACCTGTAAGATACCCTGGAGTAACAAAAAGATTGAGCTAACTATAACAGCATAGATCAACATGAAATAAGAGCACAGTGGCAAAAGCACAAGCATCGATGGAACATGGATAAAGCAGCGAATGAATGATTCCTAAACTTCTTACTTAAAGGAAGTTGTAGGAAGCATGCGCAGGTATTCAGACGGTGATCTTCAATGCCTCTGAAGCAAAGCAGTTTACTGAATGAGTAAGATTTGAGTCATTCAAAGCAACATCAAACCTTAAATACTCCTACGTGGTATTTGTGGTTGCATAACATTGCTGGGGACATTTTTCTCAGCAGAAATACCAAAGAGCTCTCTGTTTCTAAAACATTCACGTCACAATGTAAAACCCTTAAGAGAACCACTCGTTCACGAAGGCATCGGTTTCCTGCACGTTTAAGTGTGAAATGAGACGAGCATGCTGGGATAGGCCACATGAGACATGTGACAATAAGGGACTCCATGATAACGGTGCTCTCAGGGATCAGGGGTCTACTGATAAGCAATTAATAGAAGGAAGTAAAAGAAAACAATGACTATATATTATCTACATCCTAAAAAAGCCTCACTGATGAATGTAATGCCATTTATCTAAACAAGCATAGTGTCAGTAAGTGGTAACAGCAGTGCCGTGAATGTGTCCCCTCCCTGAAAGCACATAGTGATATGGACAGAAATATAAGGATGGATACACAAACTGCAAGCTAGGCATTGCAGTAGCCAGTGCAGTTAAGACCATTCCGTTAAACTGTACTGCAATGTTGGTGTCTAAATCTTCAGCATATTTCACACACGGGTCTTTGACAAGTTTGACGTGCATGATGGACTGTATTCAGAGTTGAGTTAAAGTCTGAATTTATACTGAAATGACACCTGATGACATCTGAGAATGATCTACATTTGGCTTTGCCCTAAACAAACAAGGAGTACAGTACTGTGCAAAATGCGCCCTATTGTTTTATGTACAACTTTTGCATTATTGCATCAGTACACAAACGGTTAGTACAAAAATAATTAGTTTGCATTATTGGGTCAGTACAAAAATATAAAATAATTGTATTTTTCCAAATGTTATGGAAATGTTAAAAATGTAAATGTTACACAGAACTTTTTGTATGTCAGTACTATTCTTCTGCATAGTACTATATCTCTTGCCTAAGACTTTGTTATCACTGCTGGGTCAGTCAGTCAGTCATTTTCTGTACCGCTTATTCCCAGTTACGGGGTCATGTAAAATAATAAGCTTTCTTTGTGTGGTGTTTTCTCCATTACTATTAGGATATACTGTATTATTAATATATTAGGCTACATTTAGTTGCTCTTCCCAACTTCTCATGTGTGTATTATTTTATTCAGTTTAATGAATAATTCATTTGTAATTCATCTCTTTTATGCTGCATAATGTTTCAAATTGGGTATGCTTTATCAGACATACAATAAAAGAAATCATTTCCTGATACACTTATTTAAGAATAACCTAAATGTCTGAACTTTCCCATTGTATTTGTACTGGCATACTCTTTAAATACAGCATCATCAGCTCTGAATACAGCTCATGTCAAAGTGGTATTGGTGTATAAAGCAAGTAAAAACTGTAATATAGGTCAGGATTTTCCTTGTTATTTGGTTACAACTGCACTGTGCCAGAAGGGAAAACAGGGGGACAAACAGAAAGACAGATAGGCAAATTGGCAGGCCATTCCTCATTACCTACACCCGTAGGATCAGTACCTGAAGTCATAAAGTCTTCTTTTCACACCGGGGGAGAGACAGACAAGAGAGGAAGGAGGAAGGGTCAGAGCATACTAAGAAAACAAAGAAGTCAAGAGACAAGCAGCACGAACGGACAGAAAAAGAGAAAGATAGGATTCTGACAAAGAAGACAGGAAAATGACAGACAGAACCACAGAAAAGAATGCTGGGTGAATGTGCTCTCAGCAGCCAGGCCTTTCACTGACCTAGTAACAGTCAACAGTCTTGACTGACCTGAGCTGACCGAGATGACATCAGCTTTCAGTGAAAGGCATTCTTCATACTGTTTTAGTGCTAGAAAACAAGCTTCTGTTCAGAGAAAATTAGAGCGAAGCTTCCTCGAGAGTCATCACTTCAATATTTTCCCCGCTAATTCTGCACTCACTCTTATGAATATAGGTCTGTGCTCCAGTATTGATATTTAGTACAGCATCATAGTAAGATTAGTTCCTGTAAAAAGTGTAGAAACATGGATTTCTCTCACTGAGAAACTGTCAATAATCAAGCAAGTTCTACATTCCAGTGTAAAAGTAGTAAACATATTACAAACTCTGTTAACTTGTAACAACTACACAGTGATTTGTAATTTGATTCTTGCGCATGCTGTTCTTTCTTGAGGGTTCCACTAATCGTAAGGAATAACTCCCCAGAGTTAACTGACATTAAAAACAAGGATTAGTCCTTCCACACTCTCAAAATGCAAGTGGCATATGCTGTATGTGTGACAGCTTACCTTCATTGGAAAAGTGAGGCGATTCCTGGGCATAGACCTCGCCAGAGCCGACCTGTGTCCGAGCAGACAGGTAGAACTTGTAGTGGGTAAAGCGGTCAGGCAGGCTCATGGTGTACTCTGTCACATTAGGGAAGAAGCTCAGGACCTCTTGACTTCCCTCCTGCGTCCCATTCACTAGAAATTTTAAAAAAATATATTGGACAATTTTGATAAATTGGTTTAAAAATGTTTTTCTGGTACGTCAGGGTATAACGTAGCAGGCAATAATATACTCCTGTATCACACTGATTTTCTTAATTAGAACTGAACTAACCTGTCTTGTATTTGAGTGTGTATCCGATCAGAATGCCATTTGGCTCCAGAGGTTTACTCCACTCTAGGTGAATGTTGTTGGTGTTCCTCTGGATAATCCTGAAGAACTTAGGAGCCCCTGGCACTATTAAGCAGTCAGAATTAAAAAAAAATATTCATGTATAAAATTTAGGATTCAAGAAACACTTTTATTATAACAATTATATTTTTATCAACTTGGTTGTTCAGTCCTTATAAATAAAGGAAAAGTAAGTATTAAGAAATGTCCTACAGCCTTCTTTCGTCTGAAACTCCACAGTGTTGCTGTGTGGTCCTTCAAATTGGTTGTTGGCCACCACCATGTACATCTTGTATTTGCTGTAAGGGACAAGGTCCATTAGGACTCCACTGTTCTGAGATACATCGCTGAAGAAACCTTTTGTTTTCTTGTCCTTATTCACCTTCAAGTCTTTCACCAGGCTGGCCTCTCTCCAGTAATACAGCTATAAGGGTTGACAAGAAACATAAATAAAGTTTGCTGGCCTCTGGATATATATTGACATGCAATGGTATCAAACATACCATAGACACAAATGATAGTACACACTGCTACATTAAATGCAGTAGGCTATGAGGCATACAGTTCTACTGCAGTTCACACACTTTAATTAAAGGTGGCACAACCTTTTCTTTCTGGATATAAAATACAACACTGAAACCTTGTATACTAGTTGAAAATGATACTGCTCCAATCATTTTTAAGTACTAGACTTTAAAATGAGACATTTGTAATGTAAATTTGTTACATTGTCATATTTAGAGGTATCTAATTAAAATAATTATTCACAAATTTATAATGTGAACAAGCTCATGTAAATAGACCATGATAAGCTTTTTTTCTTTTTTTAATGAGTGAGTTTTAACTAAAGCTCTTCACATAAAATTACCAGACTATCCTATGGGAAGAAATACATAGTCATCAAAATAATATAGCAAAAAAAAAACAAATATCATAATGCAAATGTGTACAAAATTAGGATATCTACAATAAAAGAACCATCATTCCCTTCCAATATTTATTCATGAGAAATGCAATAAAATCAATAAAAACATTTACTGTAAAGCATAAATTAAAAAATCTCTGTATAATTTTGACATGAAAATAAGTGCATGTTATTAATTAACTGAGCACATATCCAGAGGTTTCTGGTGAATATCTTATCTGTGACATCTCTAACACTAATGGAACAGATTTCAAGCTAGTGGTGCTAAACACTTTTTCTTTTAGTTCCAGTGCAATGATGATCATGGAGATCATATACACTTCATGAATGGCAAAGAGGAAGGGAAAAACTCACCCTGTACTCTTTAAACTCTCCATTAATGGATTTGGCATCAACAGGGATCCAGTTTACATTCACTTTATTGCTGTCTACCTTTGACACCCTTAGGTCTCCAGGTGCCTCTGTAGGTCCTGACAGAAAAGTGCAAAAAGTGAAGCATGTGGTATTCCAAGCACAAAGAGGTTATCATAATGAAAATAATTAAAGTACTTACTGTCCTCCCCCGAGTAGCCAGTTACTATACTTGACTCAGGGCCTGGTCCAAAGTCATTGACTGCCTGGATCTTGATCTCATACGGGACATAAGTGTCTGTATTAGTGACCACATGCTTCATGTTGGTAGTGGTGAAGTTATTCCACTCCTCCTCCAAGTCCTTCTTCCATGAGACCACATAGCGTAAATTAGGCCCATTTCTTTGGTTATCAAGTAGGGGCTGTGATCACAGATGCATATATTAGTTTAAAGAAAGAGAGACTCTTTGCAGAAAATAGCTAAGACTTATTACATATTTTATATAGGTATTTTAAAAGTTAGGTCGCTTCTCAAATAACTAGATACTATTATATCTCTAATATATACTGTTATATCAGTAATTACCTGCCAAGTGATCTCCATGTTGGTTTTCTTGGTACCCCACCCTTTAAGGCCACTGGGATAAACATAAGGAGCTAAAAAAAAATTAAGTTTCGTATTAGCATCCTACTAATATTTTACCAATATAAAACTTTAAAAGTTTTTTAAATAGTTTCCCATTCTCCCATGTCACATACATGCTCCACTGGTCCGGTACCGTTCTGATGGCCGGCTTGGTCGGCTCTGACCCACACTGTTGATGGCGATCACTCTGAACTGGTAGTTCACAAATGGAGAAAGATTCAGGGTCACAGAATTCTGATCACCTGCACAACTGGACAGATTTTGCCATTCGCCTGGTTTCCACCGGTCCTCTTCATACTGAATAAGGAATTCTGCAAAGATGGAAGGGACATCCCAAATTCTATGACTGTTTGCTAGTTTCTAATTGCATGGGATGTTAGACATCTGAATATTCATAAGAGATATTTCTGTATTTGTGTGAGGTGTAATGACAGAATCGTACGTGTAACAGGACTGTTGTTGTCTTTGCCAGGGATCCAGGTGAGCCGGACAGAGTGTGCTGATAGATCAGACAGTTCCAGATCCTGAGGAGGATCAGGACGATCTGGAGAAAACACAGGATAACTGTGAGCGATAATATCACATTTAATAGTGCTGTCAAATGAACACTTTAACGAATGCCCTAATGCGTTTAAAGAATTGTGATTAAAAACAATTTACACCACTAAAAATTTTAAAGCAGATTAAAAATGCAACATCATCAACAGCGCACCCTGATTACAGCTTTTCCTGCATGTACAACACAAATCAAAATGTGCATTAAAACTGTGATTAACACGCAATTAAAATTTTTATTTAAGATTTGTAATGTAATCAAATCAACCTTACAGTTTATTGCTGAACGCAATAAAATGTAGTCATTTTTAAGAAACAGAAATGATTTTTTCAGGCTACACAGCACCGCAGGAACATTATGTAGGGTTTACCTTGCAATTCAGATTTATGTCATAAGAGGTCACCTTTCACCAGGCAAAAAACTAATAGTCAGCTGTATTTGTTTGGAAAAATATTCAAACATTTAGAAAAAACTGCAACAGGCTTCTCCAAGTACCCTCTGGGTACCCTTTGGTACTTTTAAGTATCCTTTATATGCAAAATCATATATAGCACTGACATTTGTTAGATGTGTTTATATAAAAACAACAGTAAAATAATCAATGCCTATTCCAATACAGCCAAAATTTTACATTTTTCTAAACCCAAATCATTCATTTAATTTGATGTATGATTTGTGTATATTGTTTGAAGTAAATTTGGTCTACAGAAAAATATTCATAATAATACTTAATTTATTGAAATTAACAGTGTGGCACGTGGTTCATTTCAAGCTAAATATTTAATTTGCAGCTTAAAATAGGTTGAAATTAGAAACCTGACTACAAAGAAGAGCTTTCAGCTTTCAATTGGCACCTTCCTGTATGTATCTTATAAATTATAGGTAGGTAAATAATAAGGTAAATAAGGTAAATAATCTCTGAATCTAAATCCATCTGCCAAAAACTGACAAAACTTGAGATTAGCAGGCAACTCCACAGCCACTTTGATAAACTTTTTATTAAAAAATAAACAAATAAGTTCTATAAGTGGGCATCTCCTTGCACATGCATATTTTCTGGGTTATCTCATAGAAAGATACTGTAGATATAGATAAACAGACAGTTAGCTAGGCAAATATATCATGAAAATAGCAGGTCAAACCATAATGACAAGAGGCCAAACATGTAGGGAAAAAAGCATATAATACAATATAAATGAATAGTTCTGGCTTCTGTAAAACCCAGCTGAAAGCTAACATTATGTCAAAACTTTCAACTCTGTGCAAAATACACTGAAATACTAGAAAAAACTGGTATACCAGATAATACTTGGTAGGTAGATTTTTCCAGCATTAAATTCTGATGTTACTTAAGGCAGTGTTGCAGTGTTGCACGTGAAATGATTCTAGCCAGCCAACACTGGTCACATTCTGCCAGAGTCTTATTACAGCTACTTTGCTTCTATCCCTGAAAATCTCAAAATCGTGATAACTTGCCATTCTCACAGCAGAAACAGTACTAGAAGCTTCCATAGATAGCTATCACTTTATATAAGCGCTAGCGTATGCAACCAATAACATACATAGGTGGCATCGCAATGTATTTTGCATAGGCACCATTTTTCTGGTACTTCAGTGTACAATAAAATATATCAATTGATCAGTCATACAGTCATTCAATTTAAAAAATAAGTAAGCAAGCATAAATAAACAGCAACAAAAAGTTTAGG
>JAOTRJ010000001.1:10139296-10151002 GCA_028564905.1 Leptodoras praelongus | reverse complement strand
CAATGTAAATAGTCATGAAAATAAAGAAAACGCATTGAATGAGAAGGCGTGTCCAAACTTTTGGCCTGTACTGTATAATTTTGTATCAGGTAACAGGAATTCATTTTTGGATTTTTATTTTTAATTTTTTTTCATTTTCTACCCTATATGGTCATCTTTCTGTGATTCCGTCTTCAGACAGAGCTCAGTGTGCCCTCTTCTACACGCATGAGCTCCCTGTAATTGACAGGGGAGAGAGTAGGCAATCCCTCCGACCCAGAGCATCTTAAAATCTCAAAAGCAAGATCTTTCTTAGAAGATCTTTGTTACGGACACCATTTAAAAAAAAAAAAATCATTTTGGTATTAATCCCAAGTGAGATTTTCATCATTTCATTTCATCACAAAATCAGAAAAAATTAAACTTGCCCCAGTTGTTGATTTAATGTCATGGAAGTGTTTTTTTTTTTTTTTAAAGTGGACCCACCGGAGCTGGACCTCTATCTCACATGAGCACAGAGCTCTTATCTCAACCACTTGCAGAACTCATATTGTCAGCTTAATTGAAGACCAAAACCCTGCTTTACCCTCTTTCTGTCTCTCTCGCTCTCTCGCTCTCTCCTTCCCTCTTGTTCTCATTCTCATATTTTTGGCTCACTTCAGTCACTCAGACGCTCACACACATGCAAAAAGAACTGGGTTGAGCAGCAGTCAAACAGCACAGCAATGACTTCTCTTTCCGCACGCCAAACCTGGGGATTACAATGAGGTTCATCATTTATGTATAACCAGAACACAATAGAACTGAATGTGCCATTTCACATTTTTTTCATTTTTTTTTTTCTCAAAGGGTTCCCAAAATCTATTTCTGTTCCGCGGTACGGACGGAAAGCGACTTGCTGATCATAAAAGAAATTTTACGAAGACAACGTATAACTTTGTGAAAGAGACTCTGAGATTCTGAAACATTCTACATTTTTAATTTCATAATGGGTTTTATTGTCGGTTCAAGAAAAGCAGGTCTGGAACATTCTGGGGGTTGCTGCTGTCAGCATTTCTTTTCAAATCACTTGCATAGTTTTCATTTCGGTTCTGGCATTGCCGAGTTGCTTCACAGTCCTAATTTCTTTTCTTTTTTTCCTCCTGCAGATACTCTGTGCTGAAGCAAACCCGCACTTAAAGATGTGGTGACTTGCTGGCCGCGGACAGCCGTTCTCGTCAGAACTCCTTCTTTCTGATGGTCCTCTTCCATTGTCCTGCAAGACGTCTGCAGCGCTGTTTCCTCAGAACGTGAAAACCCTTTCGAAAAACCTTTCCTGTCGAGTGAAGTCTTAGGTTCTGTGAGCCGAGGTGTCGGAACGCCAGCCAGACACGGAAAACATGGCTAACAACACTGCCGACCACCCACCTGGGAACTCCGTGGCTGAAGGCAATCATGACGGGGACTTTGGCTGCACGGTGATGGATCTCAGGACACTGATGGAGCTCAGGAGCGCAGAGGCGGTCAACAAGATCAGAGACACCTACGGAGACGTGCAGGGAATCTGCCGCAGGCTGAAAACTTCTACCGTTGAAGGTGAGACTACACAAACGCAGACACGTAAACATACAGGAAAAAAAAACCCCACACACACACATACACACGATCCAACAGATTGATTTATACAAGTAATTGAAGGTAGATGAGTTGGATGGAATGTTTCCATCCAAATATAGTGCAAGTTGGAAAGGAAATTCCAAAAAGGACTCACGATTATGTGAATATTTGGAGAAATATATGCAATAGCCACGATTCCCAATCCTTTCCGGGTAGATAATAAGGCATATAATATATTTCCGATCATTATATCATTTTTAGTTCCTTGAAACAAAGGAACATTGTGTGTGCAGATTAAGTCGTAGAAGTGACGGCACAGACACATTACATTCACGCATTTGGTTTTATACCAGCTGGAGCTCGAACATGAAGCTTTCGGTGTATATTAATGACTGGTTCAGTCAATACAGCGTCCTGATATACAGTTAATATAAAAGGTCCAGGCACTTCAAGTTTTTGTGAAGTAAAACAATGAAACCTAGTGAAATCATGTCAGAACTTTTTTCATTCTCAGTGTGAAGTCAAATGTTTTAGGAAAAACCTCTTTCCCTAAGTATGCACACACTTCTAATGGGGAATGTGGCTGTGTTCAGAATGAAACTCGTATTCAAAAGTACTCATCATACAGCTGGAATGATTCTTATTAAATTTTTATATAAAGATCAACCGTTTTCGAAGTGGTTTCATCTGAACACTGAAGCCACGGTCCACAAAGTGTCTCGCTTGTCGAAAGGGGCAGTGGAGCTCAGTGGTTAAGACATCGGACAGTAAGGGTGTCTGCCAAATGCCATAAGTGTAAATGCAAGATAATGCAGAAAAGGGGTTTAAAAGATTTTCCATAACATAGAACAAGTGGGGCACCACAGCGACATTGCCAAGAACTGTACGTCTCTCCAAAATCTACAAAAGGGGACAAGACAAAAACTTAGCAGGGAGGCTGCCAAGAGACCTCCAGCAACATAAAATGAGCTGCATGCATATCTGACATGTACTGATTACTCTCTGCATGTGGCAACAATCTCAGATTCTGCACATGTCTTGGCTTTGGGGTGGGATGGCTTTGCTTGATGGAAACCCTTTCTCACAAAAACCATTTGAGGCCAAATATATCACCGCAAAGCATGTGGCAAAATGTGACACAAATTCCATAATTCCAGAAGGAATGTTTGGTGCATCTCCAAAAGAAGGCCATAATCACAGTGAAGCATGGTGGTGGTAGCGTCACGCTTTAGGACTGCCTTTCTTCAGCCAGATCTAGGGCTTTTATTAAGGTGGAGGGAATCATGACTCGCTACAGGTGCCATTCGATTTTAGTGCAAAACGTTCAGGTGTCCGCTAGTTGAATAGCTGAATAGGAAATCAATGACCCATACCTCCAAATCAACGGCGATCAATGTTTTTGAATGGCATAGCCAGAGCCAAGACCTGAATCCAACCAATAATCTGTGGGGTGACCTAAAGCGAGCTGTTCACTGGAGATTCCCTCACAATTTGTCAGATGTAGATGGTTTTTGCAAGAAATATTGCCAAGTCAAGATTTGACACAATGATAGACTCATACCTTAAAGACTGAGTGGGGTGATGCAATCAAAAGATACTTCAAGAATGTATTAGATTAGGGGGTGCATACTTGTATAACAAGGTCATTGTTTTTTGTTTTTTTTCTTTTCTACTTTGAAGTAAGTTTGTAGACTTATGTACTAAAGTGCGTAGACTTTTTATATCCACTGTATCTGCATTGACAGATTAACCCATAAGAACCCATGGTGACGTACATATCAAAAATGTGAGATTCGGTGAAGTTTTAGCATTTACATCACAAGATATTGTCTAGAGAAGTGCTAGATTTTTTTTTTTTTTGGAACACACTCCATACAGTATGTACATACTTTTAAAGGGTTTGTGACATGTATGTCACCATGAGAGCACTTATAGGTTAATGTAAACATTATAATTGGGATCACACAGGCTTCATTAATCTAGTTAGATTTTCACTCCTAGAAAGAGCGCGTGCTGTTGAAACAGGGCTACAGGCTGAAACACCGAGCCGACATTCAGTAAAGCTTTGGCTGTGCGCCTAACGTTTCTGTTATTTATTTCGCTATATTACATCTCTCAACCACGTACACATAGCCGCCGACAGGAGCGAAGTTTCATTGCAGTGGAAAAATGATCCTAATATCCCATAATATGGATACATTTTCTGCGTTTTGGCCTTCGGGGCCAAACTGAAACTGTTTTTGACCTGGGTTTTTTTATGTCTAGAAGTAGAAATATTTAAATGTATTATAGTGGAGACAAGGGAACGATATATATGAAAATGATAGCCATTCTGGATGTTTTGTAATTCAGCTACAACACGGACAAAACAGAGAGTGAGGTACATTGTCTTGTAAGTGCTGTTTTGGTCACAACTGAACAGAGCTGTATACAAGAGAAACGCTACTTTCCTGCGCACACGGAGACGTACTCTAGATCAAGACCAGCTTCTGCATTCTCAATGCCCTGGATAAAATATCTTTTTTGTCACTTTATGCATCATATAAAACCACGGAACCCATGTAAACTGTACAGAGCTGGTATTTAGGCAGCATGCACAAAGTGGAGTTTGGTTACCTGGCAAACCAACTACCAACCAAGGAGGGAGTACGCCAAGATGTGCTTCCTCCAAAACGCATAAAACCAGCCTTTTCAAACTACTCCTAATGTTGCAAGTGGCATAACACACACTGAAGAAAGCGCTATCATCCCACTTCTGCATACATGAGCTTACGGATGCCCATGGGCGGCATGGCGACACGGTGGATAGTGCTGCCGCCTCATGGGGAGAAGGTCCTGGGTTCAAGCCTGAGTGGAGCGGTCTGGGTCCTTTCTGTGTGGAGCCTTTCTGTACGTCCTCCTCATGTCTGTGTGGGTTTACTCCACGTACTCCGGTTTCCTTCTACAGTCCAAAGACGTGCAAGTTAGGTGAATTGGATATGCATATTTGCCCCATGACTGTGTTTGACATGGAGCTTGTACTGATGAAACGTGCATCGGTGTAACCATGTTCCATTGATGCTGATGTGAGGTTAAATAAACCAATAAACAAACATAAACAGATGCCCTTAATTGGCTAATGACACTGTTATTGATAAAGGAAGAGAGAGGATGCCATCCCTTCCACCCAATTATGTTCCCTTTGTGATCTAAGTACGATCTTTTGTTACCCAATTACACATTTGTTTTGAATAATTAGTTTCCATTACTTGGAATTAGTCATTAGCTACCATCTTATTATTTCTCCAACCCTTCTCAGTGACTAAACCCTACCTTATCTTGTTGCTTTGTGGTGTTCTCTTTTATCCCTTTCAGTACGCACGCTGCAAAGTAGGAGGCACGCGGAATATCTTCGTCTGTAAAGCATTGCGATTTTTCTTTACTGTAACTTCAAAGCTTTTCCCAAACATGTTTCAGTGCCTCCGAATACAACACGGTGTCCTTAAAGACATGGGTTGCCAAGGGTTGATTTGGAAGCATGGAAGTGTCCTGCACAGAGCCCTGACAACTCCACTCCACTGAACACCTCCGGGATGAATTTTAACACTTCCTCCTTTCCTGACATCAGTGCCTGACCTCGTTAATGCACTTGTGACAGATAAGGCACTAATCCCCACAGCAGTATCCCCAACATCTACTGAAAAGCCTTCCCAGGAGAGTGGAAGCTGTAATAGAACAAAAAGAGGAGGGCAGCTCCTGCTACAACATCAAGGGTCAATCAACAGGATGTTCAACAAGCATGTGTGTATGTCTTGATCACAAGTGTGCCACACACATTTGACCATATACTGTATATTCCGTTCCAGATGAAAGGTGGAGATTTAAGGTACAACGGATGTACCATTGAAGGTAACACCTGAGTGACAAGGAAATATATAGTTTTGTGCATTTTTTTTCACTTCTAGAGACCCCGTACTAGATGTCTCAACATAGTCTGAACATAGTGTTCTCAAAGGCCCATGGACCAATACAAGAAGTTTCCCCTGCTCAAGCAAGTGGCAGCCATCAGTCTGCAATGTTACTGATGTAGAGACTTACAGAAAGGAGCAATACTGTAGCAAATTAAAACTTAAACTAGAGGAAGTGTCCAATTATTGAGCTCACTGACTTATTCTAGTGCCTTAAGTAGGATTTGATGACTTGATGATTTTGCTCACAGTATGGCTCCTAGCCATTTATGGCTCTAGCTTCAGTTCAAATGGTAGATTAAGGACGGGAATGAATCTTCTTGCTTGATGTACGAGGTCTAGATGGCCATTATCTGCAGTATTGTCTGAGGTGCTGGTAGGACTAGAAGCAAGTCTGCAAGTGCTAATGGTCCAGCCTAATGTACACGAAACCTCAAAGGATTGATCCTGCAAGAACCCTTCAGTGTGGCCACACGGGAACATGTCATGCTGGCCTTTTCCTTTGTTGATATTTCTGACCCGGCTTCGGCTCAGCACCGTTTAGCGGCTGGGGCTGTAACCAGTGGAACTGAGATTTCTTCAGCCTGAGGGGAATGGCTTTATTTTTGAGATCAGCACTACTCTACAGTGTTTCAACATATGGCCTCAGTAGTCCATTCCAGCATCGAGATTTGTTCCATGCCATCTTCCTAATTACTTCATAGATCATTGCTTTGGTTCCATTTAGTAATCAAGGGACAGCTGTACTGACGCTCTGCACACAAGATATTACTCATTTTAATGAAGGCACCGTAATTATGTTTTCTATTCCACCCTTAGGGGAGTGGGTGGAAAATGCAATGTTTGAGCCAAATTAGATAAGTGTTTAGATTCTGGGGTCGATCTCGGAGAAACTTTGCTTCGCTGGATTTCTGAATGAAGATGATATTCTGAGGCTGGTCGTTACTACATGCACATGTTGCTACAATTCAATTTCATTCAAATCAGTTTGATTTCTAAAGCACTTTTAACAATGGACATTGTCCAACAAAGACATTACATTTACATTTATGGCATTTGGAAGACACCCTTATCCAGAGTGGCTTACATTTATCTTATTTAAACAGCTGAGCAGTTGAGGGTTAAGGGCCTTGCTCAAGGGCCCAGCAGTGGTGGCTTGGTGGTGCTGGGGCTTGAACCCCCAACCTTCTATTCAGTAACCCAACACCTTAACCATTGAACCACCCCTGCCCCTGCACATACAATTCAGGAGTAGCTTTTAACTTGTATAAATGTTATTCCTGCTAGTGAAGATGGTGTCATTAAGAGTTTTTTGATGCGTCATTAAGAGTCGGGGTGTAGTAGGTGGGAATCGTTAGCTCTCGCAGTGGTGGTTTGTTTGCTTGACTGAACAGTAACTGGACTATCGTGTTGTTAGCTGGTGGGAATAAATACTTCGCTGGGATGTACAGTGTTTTTGCCGTTTCTTTGTCTTTGTATCATGATATCTGTAGCATATTGCCATATCGGAGAGCTTCAGAGCAGTGCAGCATTTTGTCCTCGATCCCTTAACCATGTTATACATTGCTGCCTGAACATCAGATGCAAATTGTTATGCATTATATAGGTAAGTTGTATGAAAAAAAAATCATGACATTTCTCCAGTAACCAAATATATATTTAATATGTAAATGCTATATTTGGATAATGGTTTTGCATTTAAACATTTTGGGATACCTTTTATTAACTAATTATACCTTCTTAATTAGGACCATTCATGGGAAATTCCATAGATTCCATAGCACTCTTTTTGTATGCTTCCAGAGTATGTATTCAACAATATCTGACAAAATATTGTGATATCATTTTATAGCAGTATTGATATTGTCTAGGCCGGCTTTTTCACTACATATTCACCTTCAATTCAAGGCTTTCTTCTGTTGTTGGGAAAGAGCAACTGTGTGGCTGCTGGCACATAGTCCCTGAGTTTTGCACCTAAAACAGGTGGCTCTATAAATAGAGTAAGAGTGATTTATGAGCCATCATTAGAGCTTTCACGAGCAGCATAAAGGCAGTTTGATTGCCGTTGCAGAAGGTGTTTTTATAATAAAAAGGAAAGTATGGCCAAGATGGAGATATTTTGAAGATATTTTTTTCAATTTGTAGTGCATCACCTTGACATCCTAGTAATCATGTGTAATACTGCAGTGGTAGTCTATAACTGATAGCAGCACTGAAAGAGAGCAGTTCACCACCCCTCCCCACCACCCAAGTTTAGCCCGTTTTCAGTTTTTTAACAGACGTTCAATGGGTATGCTGTTTTTTTTTCTTCGTCCATGACGAAGCATGTTCCGTGGCCTTCATCGCATTCTTCCTCTGAGCTATTGAGACAAAACGATTATAGATTGAATAAGAGAGGAAGCAGTGCTTCAGAAAGATAGAGCCTTTACTCTGTTACTGCGTTTGCTGTAATATCGTCCTCTCTGGACTGGGATTGATGGTGATTACACAAGATACAATCTGTGCTTTTATCTGAAAAGTGTTTTTTTTTTTAAATGGCTCAGTCAGAAATTGCTCATTTAAAATTGTGTTATTGTTATGTAGTTGATAGCAGTAAATGAACAAGCCAATCTAAAATGCATAGTCTTTAATAATGCCAGAGATAACGTACTAATTGGTGCAGTGGTTAGCTTCTGCTTAGTCTTGCCAATTTAACATTGATCACAAATTTATTAATGAATTCATTAGCTTGTCCACTGAACAAGAACAAACTCCATCATGCTGCCCCGTGCAATTAGCTAACACAATGTAATAATGCACGGTGAGCTAGTTAGCTAGTTAAATGCATTACTATGCAAGGGGAACCTTAAAGGACGACTCTGTGTAACTATATCGTTATCCTGACCTCATAAAGTCAGCAAGTTGTTCTCCAGTGTTTCAGCTAACACATTCTGTCCTCACATCACACACAAAAAGACCTGTATTTTAGCACCTGTATTTTCTTCCTGAATTCATGGTGACTGCACAGAGTAATAGAACAATATATATGGTATAGCAGTTGGGTCCCCCACAGGATCTTGGAGGGAAAGTTGCACAGTCCTCACGCTGATGTTTGTTGAGGCCCCAGCATTGAATTCTTATTATGTTCCAACATTAATTAGCCTAGAAGGCCATTAATTAGCTTGGAAGATCCAACCTGCAAACATTAATCACAAACCATTTCTCCAAAAACATCCCCTCAACGTTTCCCAATCGGTCTTCCCCAATGACTCATGTTACATGTCACAAAATTTGGCATGGGGAAAAAAGATGCTACTCTTTTATAATATAGGGGTAGAGACTGAGGTCCCAGAACAGCTGGTATAGCAGTTAATATTTGGTAGGTTACCAATGGGATCTTGGAGGGAACGTTGCTCACAGTCCTCACGCTGATGTTTGTTGAGGCACCAGCATTGAATTCTGCTGTTACTTGAGGCCGTGTTGGACACCTATCGCGTTAAACATTTCTTGCCAGCCAACGCTGGTCACATTCACATAGTCTTTTTGCAGCCAAATTGCTGCCATAAGTTCGAGGTTTTGCCAGAATTCTTGTAGTTACGGTACACCCTTGAAATGCTCCTAAGTGAAAATCCACACTTTGCTTCTACCTCTGAAATTCTATGACCCAACTATTAAACTGCTTTGAAAATCACAAAATCGTGATAACTTGCCATTCTCATGGCAGAAACAGCTCTAGAATCTATCCCAGATGTCTATTGCTTTATATATATTTATATATACTGGTGGACACAACCAATGACTAATAACCAGTTTTTCTAGTGCTACATTGTATAGCAGATTTGTGCAACACTTCACTTCTTTTTTGCTCTGATTCTTTTGATTCTGAGTAGACTGTCCATCACTGTCATAATATGTGCACTAAAATCGTTCCAGTTAGCTCACTGGTTAATGTGTACAGTGCAGCAAGCTTTGGGATTGGGAAGAAATACCACTGGAGTTACAGCATCAAGGTGAATCAGCTCGCCAAGTTTACGCCCTTGACATTTACTCTTATCCAGAGTGAATTGCCAAACATTTGAACAGTCGAAGATGCAACAATAGAAAGCACCTAGAGAATCGGCAACGATTCCTAACTTGAGACACGGGAGGAAAACGATCACTGTGTTGGAGTACTACAGCCATCTTGGCGGTGACAAAACAATCATTTTGAGCCCCAGTGTATAAACAATAATAAGTTCAGGAGACAGGGAGGTAATACTATCTGTAATGAAAAGGGCAATTTCTTCTCCTCAGCTTGGGTGTATAAATAATACAAATGCCCGGAGCACTGAAACTGAAGACCAGAGTTGTAAAGGTGAGTTCTGAATTTAATTCAGGAAGCCAATAGAGTGACCCCGGCAGAAGAGTTAGACAGGGTGGAAACTCTTTTAAGAATGAACACACACTAATTCCCGGAGGTTTGTGGTCAGAAACGCTGCATTATCTGTTGGATCCTCTTCTACCTCTTCTCGCCGACCTTGACCCTCCATTTACTGAAAATGAACATTCCTCCCCAGAGCAGCAAGGGGATTTCCGTCCATCAAATCTGACAGCTGAAGTCTGTGTGCGTATGTGTGTATGCTGAAGCGTGCTTTTATCTTGTCTATGTACGAGACCTTTATGTTGACTTGAAGGCTGAGTACATCAGTCTCCTGAGATGAGGCTGAGGCAGCTTGGGTTAGCAGGCAGCAGTAAAGGTTTAGTCTTGGCTAAGGTCAGGGTATGTATGTATCCATTGCAGAAATTGGATTTTCAATTGAATTTGCCTTGTATGGGTTTTCTTTATCTAATAAACCACATTTGACTAGAAATATCTTCCCTTTTGTTTACCTGAATTGTCCCCTTGTGGCTTGTTTTCCCCTCGTCGCAGCATGATGCCCCATTACCACCCTCAATAAAAGCATTGCTAAAAATATTCCCGTAAAACAAGCAGCCCTCGATCGCTTTCTGCCCAAATGGTCCAAATGTTGTTCTCATCTCCTCATAGGCCAGGCAGGACAGCCATATTTAGAATTCTCAAACATCACTGACAGCCAACAGGAGCTGCCTGTGTATGCGCTTGTGCATTTGCATTCTCCTGGTTGTTATGAAGCAGCATGAGGTGGAAGGATGTTATGTGAAAAGTAGCATTTCAAATTAAGATTAAAGAATTAAAATAAACATCTAACGCAGATTAAAAATGAGTTTTATTAGGTAAACGAGTGTAATTGGGTTCGGTTGTCTCTTCTCATGCACAGTGCTCTGATCTCTTGTGTTCAGTGTTAGGATATAATAGCTCGTTAGGTATCATAAACATTGCTAAAGAATAACAGAGAATAACAGAGAATGAAGAAGTTGTAGCTCTTTTTGGGTCGCTGTATTTTTGTATGTTGTCAGTTTAATGAGCGACAGAGACGTCAAAGGCGCCAGATACACAACACATACGCAAACTCCTTCCCTTCCATTGCGGCGATGGGTCTCTGAGGTAAAATCAAATCAGAATGTCCGGTGAAGTGAGATATACCCATGTTCCCTAACTCCCTACACACTGTCCAGTTCACTTAAAATAAAAAAAATGAAAAGACTTCAGTCATCTTTAATTTCACGTACGTCAAATAAAGGCAAGTGAATAACAAGGCAACATTCAACAGTCGTTTCTTTTAAAATAGACCAGTGATAAATATTTCAGTTTCTACGATGTGATTTAAATGCAATTTTTTAAAAATGTGTCGTGTGACAGCTCTAGTGAAAAGGCTTCCATTCTAGTAGTAAAGGTAATCAGCTAATGTAAAGTAACTTCCTAGCTTACAATGCTTACCAATGCCATGATAAGTGACTAATATGACTGGGAGGACCGCCAATACCTTTTAATGTTGAGCTGTTGATGTAGAATGATCTGAACGAGACAGTTCAAGGTGTTTTACTTTGTTTCATTGTGGACACTTTTAACTTTTAGCTGTCCAATCATGTTTAACACTAGTTTGACTAAGGCTGCGCTTTTTTGCGCAAGAGAACTTGGCCTCTGAATCCCCCGCTCCCTTGCTGTGAGCCACATAGTGTCTATTAAAAGGCTAATGACCCACAGCTCACCTGTACAACACCTACATCCTCCCTCAGCCCAAACTCTGCAGACATGGCTGAGGGAATTAGGTTCAAGATACATAAACAGGAATTGGCAGCAAGTTTT
>JAOTRJ010000001.1:9820500-9830922 GCA_028564905.1 Leptodoras praelongus | reverse complement strand
GGGCCACTTTAGAGACGCCAATCAACCTAACGTGCATGTCTTTGGACTGTGGGAGGAAACCAGAGTAAACCCACGCAAGCACGGGGAGGATATGCAGACTCCACACAGAAAGGACCCAGACCGCCTCACATGGGGATCGAACCCTTCTTGCTGTGAGGCGACGGTGCTAGCCACCGTGTCACCCTTCTATACATTGTATCTGCAAAAATGTACATAACACTTTGGTAATACTTTGCTCTTGTTATGCTTTACTGTACTTTGTGCTGCTGTAATAAACAAATTTCCTGCTGGGACTAATAATGTGGCTTATCTATCTATCTATCTATCTATCTATCTATCTTACAACTATAATAACAAGAAGCAAGCATAAGAAATATTCATTCATTCATTCATTAAGATACAGTAGTCACTTTTTTCAGGGTTGCGTTGGATCTGGAACTGAGCACAGGAACACTCGGTGCAATGTGAGACTTCACCCTGAATGGGACACCAGTTCATCAGGGCACCGTGCTCACTACACTACAGCTAGTCCATGTTGTTTTTGGGATGGTGTTAGTATAGCCAGAGCAGCCCAGAGGACTCCAACAGAAAAACAGGGAGAACATGTTAAACTTCACTGTACTTCGTGAGGCAGCACTGCTACCTGCTGCACCATTATTGACAGCAGCTCCGCAGTGCCGGCAAATTATATATAACCTCCCGGAGATGAGAGCGAGCGAGGAGAGTTTGAAAGAGACAAAGAGAGTAGAGAGAGAGAGTGCGACAGAGAAAGTATCCTGATTGGTTTCTCACTGTGCTAATTAGACCTATCCGTTTTCTCTGTGGGTGGGATTTACAGTCTCTCTCTCTCTCTCTCTCTCTCTCTCTCACTATGCCAACATGGTGCACGTGCCATCAGTGGAAAACAGCAAGTGGAAGTTGATAAGGGAATATATGGAAATATCCTATTGGAACTTGAACTTGTAAATTAACATTCATGTAGTGTATTCTTTCACTAGAGACAATCATTCTCATTATACACACTCTTCTCTCTCTGTACAGCTGACGGCTTGCATTTTCTTTTACATTACTTATCCAGAGTGCTATCTATCCAGAGAATTAAACTCACAGTAGCACAGACAGGAAGTGGTTTAAGAAAACCATAACCCTATATCCTTCTTAGAGATGGATTACTTTAAGAGTTATTACATCAAATGAAGCACAGGAAATGATGGGGTTTTTTTGTTGCATAGATTTTTAGTAGTAATATATTACAAGCCTAAGTGTTTAGTAGTGATAGGGATGAGACCACCTATGTCACGTCCAAGTCAAGAACATGTCATTGGGATTTTTGGGGAGTCTTTGGAGGAGACGGAACTGAGCCTAGACCAATACCTCAAAAAACAGTCAGTTTTTGCCTACATCGCCAACATTATATATTAAATATTCAATACAATTGTTTTCATTTCACAGTCTGTGAAAAGGTGACCTTAAGACCAGTCTCAAGAACGTGTTGCAGGGCAGGGTCTGCTCAGTGCCTTGGCTTCTACTGTGGCATACCACTGTACAAAGAGATTCTCTTCCTCATGGGCATTACTTGCAAGCTTATTGCTACAGGAGCTCTGTCTCTGTACGGCTGCTGCCTGGGTGTCATCATGCATTATCTCGAGGTTTGACAAGATTAACATCACTCCTCCTAGTGGTGTGAGTGTGGAGCTCATCTCTGCCTACCATTCAGCCTTTCAGGGTTCAGAGGGGTGAAAGAGATCATTATTTACATATGTAGCTGTGGCTGAACCCCAGATAACTACCATAGCATGACATCCTTGTGTCATTTCCGAGCCAGCACAGAGCACAGACTCCAAAGAAATTAAGCATCCTGGAAAAGATGGCTGTATAGCAGTAGTACAGTGTTTATTACAAATACTGCATCATATGTCACTTTACATGGTCTCCAGGAGGTATCCAGGTGTTTTTCACCAACACTTTAGGCTGTCTGGGGTTCATAGGACCATAAACATACATACAGCATATATATAGTATATATACAGCTAGCTTTGTGATTTGGATTATTTCTATTAAATCATATTAGTCTTGTAAAATGCTCTGATCCAGATATTGAAAGATTCTCATATACTCACATATACTCAGGTTTACAGACAAAAATGCCCTGTTACAGTATACATGCAAGGGGTTTTGTGTGGTACAGTGCTGAGCGGCGAATGCTGAAGAATAAGTCATTGTTTGACAGGAGCAGCTGTCCTCTCGGCTCTTCCTCACGACAGGCCCTGCTCAGCCACCTGCCCTCCATTCTCCAACTATGGTAGCAAACTCTTTCTCACCAGCCCACCTCACGTTACTGCCAAAACACTGCTGCCTCTGTGGCACGTGCGCTGAAAAATCTCCCAACTCTCGTATTTGACAGAAGAATTCATTGATAAAATAGAATCTGTTGGTGCAGCTGTCATAATTTGTTAGAAAGAAGTGTTGCTAGAAAAGAAACAGAATGTCATAACCCCATAGTTTTATGCACGCTAATTAGCTAGGTAATAATAAAGATGAGGTAGCATTCAATACACCCAGCTAAACCTGACAGACTGCATATGAAAAGTACATACAGTTTAGTGTAATCTTTATTCCACACACGTAGGTGAATCAATTGTGCAGTCTTACAATACAATAGAAAAAATAAATAAATAAACTAAACTGAAATAAATAACCTTAAATAAATAACTTTTCTTTATCTGTTTGGAGCTTACTAAGGACAAATAAGGATCAAAAGAGTAAATCAATCGAAGATTTCACAATTTGAGAATAAGGAGTAATAAGAAATGAACAGGAGAAACACACTATAGCAAGCAGTTGTTCTGGTATTCTCATAGGCTTCTCAAAGATATTACCTCAGGAGCTGATTATTTCACAAATAAAGTTCAAATAAAGATCAGCCCAGTCAGAGAAAAACAAACAGCATTTTAAGATCCCAAATTGGAATCGGGCTGAGACGAGAGGAAGGCTGTTTGTCCGGATCTGAATTAAAGAAGTATTAAAAAATGGCCAAAATCTCACATTGATGTAGAATTGAGCCCAAAAAGAACTTATTTTGAATTTTCTATTCCTCTAGGTGCTTTCACAAATGTGCACACACTTTTATAACATTCTGTGCTCAGAATGAACCAGCCACATTCTAATTTATCTTCTTCGTCTTCTTGGACGCTTATTCCTTTTCAGGGTCACGGGGGAGCCGTTGCCTAGCCAGACCGCCCCACGCGGGGATCGAACCCGGGACCTTCTTGCTGTGAGGCGACGATGCTACCCGCCGAGCCACCGTGTCGCCCCATTCGAATTTATGTTCAAATCAATTTCATACAACTGTCTTCAGTGAGGTGAGTCTGATTTGAAAATTTAAATAAAGATCAGCTTCCTCTGTAGGATTTTATTGACATCGTATTGGTTTCTGACTGCTGTAGCCATGGTCTGCAAGGAGCTTATGGTTCTCTTTGTGGAAAGGTACCTATCCCTGGTACAATTTGAGAAATTGAAACATTATATGCACCTTGGAAGATCTTGACATTACCAAGAGAAGGATGACCCTCAAAAATTGTCAAAAGGACAAGATGAGAACTGGCCATTGGTACTGGTCACACCCTGCAACTGACAACAATCTCCTGTATTCTTCATGTCTGGGCTATTGCCAGACCCTTGAAAATACCATCTATGTAAATAGATATGAATATATTTTGAATTACACTGATTTTTTAGGTGTTGCATGGATGTTACAGTATGTAGATTCCTTAAGTATAGCACAACTGGTTATTTAAAACTCAGTGATCCAGGAGAGGGTGGAAAAAGACTTGTAGGCCAATGATGACGTAGCAGACGCCATAGTGCTGGTATGAACCGACATGTCATTACAGCTACAACATTGCTGCCATTCTATGCCACCCTGGCACTCCCAGCACGCCAGCCACATACCACTCTCTCAAAAACCTTAGAGGAGGAAGAACTATCTCCTTTTGCAAGATGATCCTGTCTCTACATGTAAGACTGTTATTTTGATATTCCTGGAAGGCCTGAGCTGAAATATGAGTATCCATAGCTCAGAAAGTGTGAATATTCTCGCCCTGGTTTCAGTGTTGTCAGGCTATTTGGTCTCTCCGGAAACCAGAGCACTAAATTTGTCTCCTTACTGACACGGGAGAAGGTCAATGAAGCCTAGGCCACATATAAACACAGAAGAGACAAGGAGAGATGCTCGTAGGTAGTATTTTTGTTCTACTGCTAAAGCCTAGGAGGGGGCTCAACTTTCGTCACCATCCCAATTGGAATCTGGACATGAAAGGTGAATAAAATTCAGACCATCTTTTGTGTAAAACAAGTGAGTGGCACCCCTTTTGCCTCACCCTTACTGTAAAACAAATGCCATGGACAGGAATATGTGCTGAATCAAAATATGTCCAACTCAGAATTCAGTAACTGCTAGGAATGACAAAAGTCCCAGATCAAGCTGGTGACATGTCTTACAATTTTTCATGGCATTTGGCAGACCTCTTATCCAGAGTGACTAACATGTATCTAATTTATACAACTGAGCAGTTGAGGGTTAATGGCCTTGCTCAGGAGACCAACAGTGGCAGCTTGGTGGTGCTGGGAAGTGAACTCATGACCTTCTGATCAGTAGTCCAATGCCTTAACCACTGATCTACCACTGCCTGTCTTCATAATGTTGGTGGGAATTTCCATACACTATACTTAGCTACATAACAATTTCCATGATTCATAAATCTATTCATGGCTCTGAATGCATAAAACAAATAAACAGTGTTTATGAGCACTCAAACTTTGGGTACACAGGGTTCTATAAGCATACAGTAGGTGGCCTAGTACGTGTGCCATTCTGTAACTGTGTACAAACAAAATGAGGCACTTTTTTCTTTCTTTCAAAAGCTAATGGGTTGTAGTGGGGTATGACAGCTGTCTCTTAGCACTGGACTGTACAGTGTCAAGGGTCCTTTTAATTAGCTGTCCACATGGATGTTGGCCATTAAGGGATACTCATATACTGATGGCTAAATACAGTCTCCATGAATGAGAGGCACCAGTGACTGTGTCAGTTTAAATGTATTGCATAGATTGCTACTCTTAACCATTCCTTTAGATGGATAGATGGATGGATGGATGGATGGACTGATTGATGGGTGGACTGATAGATGGGTGGATTGATGGATGGGTGGATGGATGGATGGATGGATGGATAGATGGATAAATGGACTGATGGATGGATGGACAGATGGATGGATGAATTGATGGATGGATGGATGCTTGGTTTGGTGTGGTTAGTTGTTTGGTTCATTGACTGTTTGGTTAATGGTTGTTGTTCAGTTGGTTTTTGGTATAGATTTCACGCTTCCTCATTGCTGTACTCTGGTTTCATCTGAATTTATTTTCATGGTTGTTGCTATTTACTGGTGAAAAAAATGACCAGTTTGTTTGTGGTGGCTTGGATTTTTACTAACTCGAGGAGAATGCCAGTGTCGGGTGAGGCAGGCAGGGCATACGGTCATTCCTGTGACTTAACATGACACCACTTGCACTAAGACACAGACAGCTGCATATGCACATGCCTTCCATTCTGTTTGTTGTAGGGGATTAATAACTAATAAAAGGATAGTATTATAGGACTATGTACAGTTTTCGAACTTCTGAAGACTTTGGAATCCTTTTCAGAGGACCTTGTAAATATTGTAGCTACACAGTTGCTTCTGGTTATTGTAAAAATAGGAGAATTCAAAATGTGGGTTTGATGGTATAGCAGCATAACAAACCACATTGATATGGAAGTTTGAAATCCTTATAGCATTTGTGATTCTCTATATAAGAAAAATCAATTAAAGTCAAATCAATTGTATTTATATTCCATTTTATTAATTAATTAATTCATTCATTCATTGAAAAGCCTACAATTTATTATCTACACTGAATTATTGAAGTAGCAGCAGTAACACTAATAGAATAGGTACAAGGACACAAATGCAAGTTTCATAGGTGCTGGGGGATGCATGACTAATACGTTTAACTATTTTTAATGTTACCTCAAATAAAACTAAATTATATATTTTTCCCACAGCTGTATCAGTTTTATAATATTTTATATATTATTATATATTGTACTGTATATAATATACTGTATATTTATATCACATATATATTTTTATTATACTCATATCCATATAATCTAATAATCCATATTATCCATACATGTATTTATCATTTTACCTATTGATGCTACAGATACCAAAGTTGTAAAATCACAGGCCAGATTGTAAGCAAACCATATTGCAGGAGATGGTCAAAGAGTCATTAGTGGTGCAGTACTGACAGACCAGAATGCAAAGTGGCACATTAACATTAGCACAGCTTTAGAATGCTTATTCACAGGTTGCATCACCCTGCCTGCAGACATGGTTCATACAGACAGGTAAAGGTTTAAGCAAATGGATTTGACCAACAATGTTGTGGAACTGGAAGTGAACTGGAATTATTGACCTTGAATTGAAAAAATGCACAAAAACGTTCTATATAATGAAAAGACATAAAATATTAATTAGACCTCCTCAAAAAGATTGGTTGTTAACAGAAAATTTAACAATGTTAGAGACACAAAAATAATTGCAAACTGGTGGAAATATAAAGAGGTGAATAATGCATGAATAAATGAATATATTAATAATTGCAGCAAATAATAAAGTAAAGGACAGTGAATCATGAGCCAATTAAGGCCAAAATGATCCCTCTTTCTTGAACAGGAAGATATCTTCTGGTTGTTTCCCCATTATATATCATTAGAACAAGCCAGTTTGTTCTTGTTATAACATAGTTATGCAAGTAGATGAAGCAGACGAGCTTGAAAAGAAGCCACCCCAAGCCCCTCCAAGCATCTGTTGCAGTCACTACAGTCACTTCTCTCACTGAAGCAATAATGAAGGCCCTAATCTTTTTTCTTTTAGGAGCTGGTGAGCCAAGCACGAGAGGAGAACGCACATTCCGTAGCTAATGTGGCCACGTTCTGGGCATTTCTTTACAACAGGCCAATTCGTCCCCTCCTCCCTGCACCAGCTGTCATGCAATGTGCTGCTGCTTGTCACTGAGGAAGAAGTAGAGCACTGTTTCCCAGAGGCACTGAACATCGCCTCACACCCAAGACCCAATCTATCAGGATCTCATCAGCTGTCCATTTGAGGAGTGAGTCAGGCCTTCATGTTGAATTGTTGTATGACCTGAAGAGGGTGTATAAGTGTTATGTAAGTTTATCTTAGATGACATGGATGACATTGGCATTCGTTAGTTCAAGTAATGACAATTAAGATATATTAGGAATTAAGAATATTTATAATATCCTAAAGATTTTTGCATCGTAGGAATTAGAAAGATTTGTCTCAACCTTGATTTAATAATTAAATACTTGTACTATATACTAATAGTACTAATAGTATGTAAACACAGCAGGTAATATTAATGCTTATTATTGGGAACCTACAAATATACAGTATCTTCAGGACTTCCATATATTATGAAAATACTTCTAACTCTAACATTTCTAACTTCTTCTATTATTATTATTAGTATTATTCATTCATTCATTCATTCATCTTCTTGGCCACTTATACCTTTTCAGGGTCACGGGGGAGCCGGTGCCTAGCCAGCCAGCCACATAGGGCGCAAGGCAGGAACAACCCTAGACAGGGCGCCAATCCATCGTAGGGCGCCAATCCATCATAGGGCACACTTTTATAACATTCTGTGCTCAGAATGAACCAGCCACATTCGAATTTATCTTCTTCATCTTCTTGGCCGCTTATTCCTTTTCAGGGTCATGGGGGAGCCGTTGCCTAGCCGGCCACATAGGGCGCAAGGCAGGAACAACCCTAGACAGGGTGCCAAGCACACTCACACACTCGCACACACTCTCACACACTAGGGCCACTTTAGAGATGCCAATCAACCTAATCTTTGGACTGTGGGAGAAAACCGGAGTACCCGGAGTAAACCCACGTGGACACGGGGAGGACTCCACACAGAAAGGACCCAGACCGCCCCACCCGGGGATCGAACCCGGGACCTTCTTGCTGTGAGGCAATGGTGCTACCCACTGAGCCACCATGTTGCCCTATTAGTATTATTATTAGTATTATTATTAGCTGTAGTTCCCCATCCTAATGCCATGTAACAGGCTTGTGCACATCTTATAGGCTTGATCATTTCTTAATTGCTACATTTATTTGACTAATTTCAGCATAGAAATATCATTTTGGTTATCTGAAGGAAAAAGAGGGTCAAAATTATACATACAGGGTCATACATACAGCTCAACTAATATTTGGTTAACTGTCCCCTAGCAAGTTGCAAGTTGGATATTTGACCAGAACTAGTACAGTTCAGTTAAATGTGTAGGTTTCCTGCTTGCAAACCTGACTTATAAGCACAGTCAACATAAATTTGAGGGTTAAGATCAGGACTTTGGGAAGGCTATTCTAAAAACCGTAATTTTATAGTATAGCCTGCTTTATCCATTCACCAGCCAGCTCTGATGTGTGTTTGGGGTCATTATCCTGAAGGAACACCCAACTGTATCCATGTTTCAATTGTCTAGCTGATGGTTTAGTTTATGCTGAAGAATTTTGAAGTAGTCTTTCTTCTTCACTATTCTATACACTTTGTGCAAGGTATTAGCTCCACTGGCATTGAAACTGTGATGCTACCACAACCATGCTTAGCTTTTGTAATTAGAGTCAAATGCCTTACATTTACTCCTCCAAACATACATCTGGACATTGTGGCCAGACAACCCAAACAACTCTTTTTCTCATCAGAGTATAAAACCTTCCTCTAGAAGGTTTTTTCATTGTGCATGTGGTCAGCTGCAAACTGTATTCAAGCTTGAAGGTGTTGATTTTGGAGCTCAGTCTCAGTGATATAAAACTTGCCTGGCTGTAGACAGTAACACTGGTGTTCGAACAGTTTCTATTTCGTGGTAGGTCTGTGCCTTGGTGGTTCTTGTGTTCTTCCTGACCATCCAAACCAGTTTACTCTCAGCTGAGGGTGACAGATTGTGTCTTCTTCCAGACCTTGGCAAAGTGGCTACACCTCCCAATAACTTGTACTTACTTACAATTGTTTGAAATGATGATCATGGAATCTTCAGTCTTTTAGAATTGGCTTCAAGAGACATTTGTGGCTTGTCTCAATCTATGATCATCTTTCTCAGCTCTGCACTGAGCTCATTGGACCTCATTTCCCATTGGGCCCATGCCAGGAAACCAACAGATTTAACTGAACACTAATAATTCTGCCAAGACGAGTGGTCAAATATTCAACCACAATTCTGCCAGAAGCTTGTTGATGCCTACCAAAAGTGACTGGTCAAGGTGCAACTTGCTAAATATTAACCAAATATCTGTTGTGCTGTGTAAGTTTGAGGCTGTGTAGATTTCAGAATATAACTTTTGCACCAAATTCTTCTTCTTATTCAACTAAAGATGCCTGTTGTACAATCATAATTCCAACATAAAGCCACAACATGCATGTCCATGATGAGTTCATGTACATCTGTCTATCAACAAAATGACAGAGACAGATGTGTACTGTGGTGTTGTAAAGGCTAAAAAATGAGTATATATTTACACATGGACTCATCTTAGTGCCATGACTTGTGTTACAGCTTGCCTTATTTGGGGCATGTGCCTTTCTAGTCAGGACATCCTCAATAATCTGCTCTGCCTCCAATCCAGTAAAGCCCATCCGAACACTGATGACTAAGTTCAAGTGAGTTTGTGCTTTTTTTTGTGTTTCCCCATCCAAAACAGCACATTCTCTCAGAGTATGTTGATTTATGAGGTTCTCTGAGCCATTCCCACAAACTACATATGCTCAGTGTACTACTAGAGAGATATAACTTTCCCCCATTCAGTCTGTATGCTAGAATTAGGCAATTAAATATGACGATGAAAATTGTCATATTAAATAGCTGCATTTGGATATGCCTGTGAGTGCTGGAATAGTGTTGATATCCTGAAAACATAAACAATACTACTAATAATAATAATAACAATAAGAAGAAGAAGAAGTAGAAGAAGAAGATATATCTGTATGTACCCAGTAATGAGCATTAGTAATAGCTGCTGTGTTTACCTATCAAATATTTGGTACCATTAACCATTGACACTGGTTTATTACTGTTTACTGCACTTTATAGTGATTTCTTTTAGAAACAATGTAGAAACACCACATTCATTATTTTTCAAAGGCGTCTTTGCTTTAGAGCGAGTCTTCACATGTGCCTAAGACTTCTGCATCGTACTGCATCGTACAACACCCCGTCCTGAAACAGCTCCACTGGCTCCCAGTTAAATCTCGTATTAACTTCAAAATCCTAATGCTCACATTTAA
>JAOTRJ010000001.1:9810246-9820400 GCA_028564905.1 Leptodoras praelongus | reverse complement strand
GCCACCGTGCCGCCCCTTTGAATTATTGAAAAGAATATTACTATAGTACATAATTATGTACTAATAATTGACTATCACAAACTAAAATTGAACAAATTCAGCTAATACAAAACATGTTCATTTGAGAAGAACATACCTTATCAAGCTGAAGTGAAAACAAGGAGACACCGGTAGGTCTGTTTTAGTGCAGAAAAAGGAGCTACTGTGTTTTTATACTGTGCACTTCCAGGAATCATGTCATGTTTGGTTTTATTTTCGTTGTTCCTGACACCCTTTTGGGAATGCAATGTCAAATAATTTAGTTTCCGCCCCCAAATCAGTCCGTAACTGGGAAATTGGAGCTAAAATTATATAGGGTGCAGTAGCCTTTTCTTCAGGGAACTCTTTGACAGGGAAACCCTCTCTTACAGAGTTCTGAATAGAAGCTTTTATGGCTATAAAGAAGCCAAAAGTAGCCATATTCATCATGTTCAGAATTTTCCTGTGTGTGTGTTTGTAAAATGTAACACTCAGAGAAGTAAACACAAATGTAGGCAGTAAGGAGTAAGGTGACTTTGCTCCAGCAGATGGACAACCTCTTCAAAATGCTGAAGAAGTACTTTCTATTTTAAGTGGGGTTCTTGCAGTGTGTGTGTATGTGTAGGGATAATTTATGAAAAGTCCATGTTTACTAACTTTTATAAAAAAAATAAAAGACCCAAATTATGTAGCTGTGGTTACTGTGGTTAATGTTAGGGTCAGATTTAGTTAAAGGCATAGCAGTTAGTTAGCTACAGTTAATGGAAAGGCTTTACAAACATAGAAAAACGTGTGTGTGTTTGTGTGTGTGTGTGTGTGTGTGTGTGTGTTTGGGTGCGTGCGGCTGCCACCCTGCTTATGCTGACAATGGGGTTAAAGGGAGGGCCTGAGTGAGTGATACAGACACAGTGCTCCCTCCAGCCCAGAGAGCCACAGAGGGCCCTTTGTGCTCCTTCAGCCATCAGTGGCCATCCATCACATTCTAACCTGACACATTTTAACTCAACTGCACAGCCTGTTAATCCTGCCAGGCCTGGAAGCTTGGGTTACGCCAACGAGAGGGCAAGTGGTACCCACGTGGTGGGCATGAAGGTGTTGCGTAGCCCTTAGGCGTTTCTGAGGTCAAAACAGCCCATTGCTTGTACATGGTTTTTATGTTTTTCCTCTCTCGATCTCTTATTTCCTCTATCATTTGTGCAAACCCTTCTGCCAACATTTTTAAGAATTTTGTGTGAATATTTCTATTAATATTTTCTATAATCACTGTCTATTGAGCTGAAGATATACACTGAAGTACCAGAAAAACTGGTACTGGTAATGATGTAATTTTCTGAGCAATCACATTTCATGCTTAAATGAACTTTTTGTCCATTTTGTTGTCTATTGACTAAGATTTATATGTACCTATGTGTGGAGGTCTAGGAAAACCCATCAGATCACACTGGGGTTACCATTCATTTGCATAATGCCTATACCATAAGCCCAGAAGGTGTGTTGTGGTATCTAGCACCAAAAATTTAACAGCAGATCCTTTAAATACTTTAGGCTGCGAGGTGGGGCCTCCATGAATCAGACTTGTTTGTGCAGCACATCCCACTGATCCTCAATTGGATCGAGATCTGGGGAATTTGGAGGCTAAATCAAAACCTTCAACACTTTGTCATGTTCCTCAAACCATTCCTGAACAATTTTTCAGTGCAGCAGGGCGCATAATCCTGCTGAAAGACGCCACTGACATTAGGGAATACTTTTGCCATGAAGGGGTGTGCTTGCTCTGCAGCAATGTTTAGCTAAGTGGTACTTGTCAAAGTAACATCTACATGAATGCCAGGAGCCAGGATTTCCCAGCATAACATTCCCAGAGCATCACACAGCCTTTGCTGGCTTACTGGCTTACCTTCTTCCTACAGTGCATCCTTGTGTCATCTCTTCACCAAGGAAATGACGCAAAACCCCCTGATGAACATGTTTCATCAGACCAGGTCACCTTCTTCTATTGTTCCATGGTTCTGATGCTCATATGTCCATCATAGGCCTTTTTCAGTTGTGCACTGGTTCACCAGTTGTCCTTCTTTGGACCACTTTTGATAGGTTCTAACCACTGCATACTGGGAACACCCCACAAGACCTGCTGTTTTGGAGATGCATTGTACCAGTCATCTAGCCATAACAATTAGGCCTTTGTCAAAAGTTCCCATTCTCCTGCTTTCAACACATCAACCTCAAGGAGTGACTGTTCACTTACTGCATATTATATCCCATTCATTGACAGGTGCCATTGTGATGAGATAATCAGTTTTCTTCTACTTCTCCTGTCGGTGGTTTTAATGTTAGAGCTGATAATATATGAACTTTACCCAATGGTTTGTAACAGGTATAAATCATTAATCAGAATCATATATTTAAGCAATATCACACAAGCAAGACTACGGTTGTACTAAATATCAGCACGGCTGTGAAGCTGTGGCCGAGTCACAGCCGTGCTGATATTCAGTATAACCACACAACTACGAGTGCCATATTGATTTTATACAACAGTTCTATGAAGAAGAAACTGATATCAGGTAAGTGGCATTATGGACACAACATGGGCAAATGTTGTGCTTTTTAAAACATTTTTTTGATTATTGCTCTGCTAGCGGGAAATAGATCAGATAAGCTACACTCACTTTATATCATGTCGGCTAGCTAGGTCACATGGATTTGTTTATTGTCGTTAAAGGTTCTTCCTCTGAAAATGGCTTCCCTTCTCCTTTCTCATCTTTATCTGATGAGCTTTCATCAGATTTTCACAAGTCACAAGTAATATTCCTGAAAAGTATTGTTTGATGTGTCCACTGATGATGTCACTACTGTGATGACATCACTAACCACTTTCATCTAGGAAGTGGAATTGTATGTTGTTAACATAGACAGAGAGTGTTGTGACACACATCTTTCCTCTGGGAATGACCAATTAAATCAGCAGACTGGAACTTCCTGATGTACAATAATAGTTTTAATAGAAATGAACATATAAAGTGAACTCATTATATAAAGTTAATGAACAGATAAGCTCAAAGACTGCATCTGAAATCCCCCAACCAATTCTTGGGTCAAGAATTAATCACCCACACCCACTAACAAATACCAAATACCCAAGACACATGACAGAAAGTACACTATATAAGCAATGACAAAGCTGAATTGCGGAGTATTGCGAGTGTGTCACATTGCTGCTGCTGCATCAGTAACCATAAATAAGCCAGTGCGCTTCATTAAGAGCTAAAATAAAAAAGCTCAACAGATTTAGCGTTTGGGCTGTGAGGGATTTCCAGCCTGCAGAGGTTAACTCGCTAAATGAGGTCAGGGACACTGAAGAGCTGATTCACTGTATAGTATCAGTACCAGTAAGATATCATGATAAGAAAAGATGAAATAGTCCAGATAGAATTTTTACTTGTATTTCAAAATGACAGTAAATTATGATACATTTTACATTTAACAAAAACATCTGTATTACACATTATCTGTTTTGAACAGCTTTTAGATGACACTTTTAAGACACGCAGTAAAACGCAGTATTCTTTATTGAGAAAAGTAGCAGTGTTCTCTGTAATTTACACAATAAAACAGTACAGTTATTCTACACTTAGAGAAAGAAAGTACGTTTACACTGAAATACCAGAAAAACCCAAAATAGCAACATAGCAACATCACCATGCTTATATACGTTATGCACATATAAAGTGAGAGGGATCATGAGAATGGCAAGGTACCATGATTTCGCGATTTTCAACACGGTTTAAAAGTTGGAGCTTGTGAGATGGGTCATTGCATTTCGGAGGTAGAAGCAAGGTTTTTGAATTTCAAAGGTACCGTGAACCAGCGGAGTCTGGCAAGAATCATTTCACGCAATAGATGTGCAACACTTTCTCAAGTAACACCGGAATTCAATGCTGGGACCTCAACAAACATCAGCGTGAGGACTGTGCAATGTTCCCTCCAAGAACCCATGGGGGACCTACTAAATATTTACTGCCAGTTTATGTTTGTTACAGTTTATATACCAGTTTTTCTGGCACGCCAGTGTATTTGGGCAATTTATTAATGTCTTTAATTTTTTTTTTTTTTTTATAAATTTGACATATTTAAACTTGGATTTTTACAATTTAAAATTACACGCTGGTACGTAAAATAATCTTAGATTTATGGTACATTTGTAACACCAGTACTGGCTAAGCTGTGGGTTTGTGGTTGAGTAACAGCTTGTGGGCTGAAGATCACTGGTTCAATCCCCAGAACAGATAATACACAACATGACTGAAGTACTATTGAACAAGACATCTAACCCCCAACTGACTCCAATTGTTTTACTTGACTTAAGCTTTTATAAAAATCTTTTTTTATTTTTATTTTAGATCTGGTAAAAAAAAAAAAAAAAAGAATAAATAAATAAATAAATATGGTAAAGATAATTGCTGTTTTTTAAATACATTTTCCTGCTGCCAGAAAATTACCATTTTTAAAATACTTTTTTAAAAAACAGATTCGCATGACTGACAATTATTTCTCCCTCTCAGCCTAAATTGGGTTTAATACACTCTTAATACTTTGGCTAAGTTTAAAAACGTTCTGCTTGGAACCTTTTCTGAAACGCAAACTGTATATTGTAGGGTTCTATGTAAATCCTTGAAGAGTTTCCCCCATAGAGACAACCCAAAGAACCCTTTAAGGTTACATACTCTGTGACATCAAAGATTTACAATCATTTGTTAACTTTGCAAGAACAACCAAAAAAAAAATAATCTGCCAGCATTGAATTCAGCAACTTGAGAAGAACTTATTTGGAGATGTCAGCTAATTAAAATAGACACTCTGAAACGCTCGCTCAAATCTCCTATGATTTGTTAGATTTCCTTGGCACCGAGATCATGTTTCACAGACTTTCAACAGTGCCCTGCCGCTGTTCCTTAAACAAAAATGGACCCCAAAAACATCCCAGAGAGACTTAGGGGCAACGGACAGAGATGCGAAGTTTAGATGTGTGGCAACAGCTTAACATGGGGTCGGGTTTCTCAGGGCCCTGGCTATATTTAACCTAGTGATCTAACACCAGGCAGAGGGTTTAAATGCCACCCCTGCAGTTGGTGTGGAGCAGTTGTCGCCCACAGATCTTGTTCGGCACGAGCTCAGGGATACGCACGTGCAGCGCACACATACACACACACACACCACGCAGGACCTAGTACGTGAAAGCGCAAGTGAGGAAAGAAGAGAGCAAGCCAGTGGAGTGCACACTTCTCAGTCAGCCTAAATGGAGCTTTTCGAGACCAACCCATATTTCTTCCCTGAGCAGCGCTTTTATGAAAGCGGTGAGAACTTCTTCCCTTCCAGACTTACAGGGGGATTTGACCAAGGAGGATACCAGGACCGGAGCTCCATGGTGGGGCTGTGTGGGGATGGAAGGCTGCTTTCTGGCACTGTAGGACTAGAAGACAAGCCATCTCCATCCTCCACCCTGTCTCTGTCACTCTCGCCCAGCCAGGAGCAAGAGCACTGCCCGGGTCAGTGCCTGCCATGGGCCTGCAAGGTGTGCAAGCGTAAATCAGTAAGCATGGACCGGCGTCGGGCGGCAACGCTGCGTGAGAAGCGCAGGCTCAAGAAGGTGAATGAGGCATTCGAGGCGCTCAAGCGCAGCACATTGACCAACCCCAACCAGAGGCTACCAAAGGTGGAGATCCTCAGAAGTGCGATCCAGTACATCGAGCGCCTACAGGCTCTTGTCAGTTCACTCAATCAGCAAGAGCACGAGCAGGCAGGCCTGCATTACAGGGCCTCGACAGCTCAGAGGGTAAGTTCTATCAGATAGGAAAGTACATTCTGGGTAAAGAGTTGCCAGGAATATGGCTTGTAGGCTGTCATGTCAGATATGGGTCACAATATTTGGTCAATTTCTTCATGGAGACCTGGTCTTAGGTACTGATTATAGATTGTAGACATAGATTGTAGGTACAGATTATAGATTGTAGACTATATAGCATGTAAAGAACACCTGATTGTAACAAAATAATCTCTTTACCATTTCAAAAATTGTTTATTGTTTAACAGGTATAGATTTAAATCATATTTATGTACGCTAGAAACATTGTACAGTTTCTCACAATCAAGTCGTTTCAGTTGTATGTGTCTGGGTCAGTGTTGTGACTGATGGGTGTTTGTGCATATGTGTGTGTAACAGGTGTCGTCCTCCAGTGAGCAGGGTTCAGGCAGCACATGCTGTAGCAGCCCGGAGTGGAGCACCGCATCAGACCACTGCACCCCAGCCTACAGCTCCACCCATGAAGGTAAAATCTCTCTGATCCAAATGTCGCTCAGATGCTTCCTAGGCGAATTTCACTTTAAGTTTTACAGGATGACAAGAAAAAAAACGATCTCACCTCCCGGTTTGTTCCCGTAGATCTGCTGAACGAAGATCATTCGGAGCAAGCCAATCTGAGATCTCTGACATCTATCGTCGACAGCATCACAGGCGCAGAAGGAGCACCGGTCTCTTACTCAGTGGACATTACCAAGTGAACAGAAGAAGAGGTGAAGGAGTGTTGGAAGCAACATCCATTTCCAGAAAGCCTATAAATACAGCACTACCTGTTCCACCAAAAGCATGAAAAGCCAAAGAAATCCATGAAAAGCCCTCCGGCTTCAAGTTCCAATCACATTTAGTGGTCCATCGCAAATATTTCCAGTTGTTTTGTTATTTTTGGAAGATGTTCAAGCTAGCTAGTCTAGACTGACTTGTTGTCCTTTCCTCTTTTCTTTTTCTTTTTTTTTTTTTTTGCATGTGTGTTATGCCTACCAACAACTATTCATTTATGGGGCCAATGATTTTATGATTCATTTTCATGATATGATTGTTTTGACCAATATTTGCTTAATTTAACTAGTTCCATAATGCCATGTAAATACGTTCCTATTTTCTACTGAGTGGATCTGCTAGTTTATTTTATATATATATATATATAAAAATTTGTTTGGAATAATTTATTTGGATTTTTTAAAATAAAGATTGTTGTGTATTTGTACATGCGAGACTTCTTTATGTTCATGTTTCAAACACCCGGACGACTGTTACGTAGTTAAATATTTATTTCACATATATATTGTACATATATGCATATAGATTTACAGTGAAAGAGAAAAAAAAAGACCCTACGGAACATAGTCTCCTGCTGAAAACAAGTCAGGGAGAATTTTTTTTCACTTTAACAGACTTCAGCCACATGCCTCATGTGGAATCTGATATGACTACTGTATACATATTTCTGTACACAAATAGACTATTTACAGACACTGAAACCTACACACATGCATACAGATTGAAATATGAAAAAGAGAGGGATAGAGAGAGAGACGGAGAGAGAGAGAGAGAGGGAGAGAGAGAGAAAGACAGAGAGATGTGTGATAGATAGAGAGAGAGAGAGAGAGAGAGCGCACTGCACCTGTCATACATTTCACATTACTGTCATGAACTAGAGGAACGGCAGGGTGATAAATGCTACCTACAATCACGGGAGAACACAGTGCAAAAAGCAGATGGCTTCAGTTGCTGTCAGTTCAAACTTCACACACGTCATTAATCTGCTGGAATTAAGGAGATGTCACCTGTCAGATGACAAAAAACGCCAGGGATTGGTCCAGGTCAAGATTCAACAATTAGAAATGTCAAATACGTTACTGTGAATATATGATCTGGTAAAAGGAGAGACACAGAGATAGACAAAGAGAGAGGGGAGGGAGGGCCAAAAGATACAAAAATACATCTGGGCTGTGAATCTGTGAATTGAGCTGTATTTGATCAGGCACACTTGGCAGATACAGAGATAAAAAAGAGCAGCACACCACAGGGTTTCAAGTTTAAGTGTTCGGCTGATGGATTCCTCAGCTGAATATAGACAGACAGAGACAATGAGAGAGAAATAGAGTGAGGGAAACAGAAACAGAGAGAGAAAGAGAGAGAGAGTGACAGAGAAAGCGACAGAGAGAGAGAGAGAGAGAGAGAGAAAGGAAAGCGATTGTCAGGTTTGTGGCATGCATGCTCCAACGTGTCCCTCTCCTGCCAATAGTGTCCCATACAGGAAAATCGATATTCCTTCACTTTTCACACACACACACTCATACACACACACACACACTCATACACACACACACACCAACGCACACACACACTTTTGAGTGGGAATTTGGATTCAGTTATCTAAGTTTTTCTAAGTAAACAGGCAAAAATGGCTTGATTCATTACTTGGCATAAAATACACACTAAAATACATATACATATACTTACATAGACATATACATAAATTAGCAAAATAGCTGCCTCAGTGGCACACGTCTTGAAAAAAGAATCACTGTTCACATTAAAATGTTGAAGAAATCAATAGAAATGCGTACCAAAACAAAAAAAGACACCGATAGGATGTTATGCAAGTGGAACATTTTCTACAGTTTAACAGATTAACTGGTTAATGCTAATAGGAAAAACCTTTGCTCCTCAAATAGCTTGAGACTCTTGGATGTATAAGGTTCTGTGCGACAACAATGTGAAAAGGATTGAGCCATGTTTTGACGAATAAAAAAATGTGTAGACCTTTAAGCCAGGCATGCACCAATACTGCTACTGGTACTGGGTACTGGTCTGATACCAACACTTTATACCATGTCAGACTATGTGACATAAGCCTAGTGTACGCTGTCATGCTAACAGACAGATGACTGTAAACTGTCCTGTGTGATAAAATCAAGAGGAGGACCTACAGCATCTTCTTAATGTTAAGTAAACATCTTAATGAACAGCTAATGCAGTAGCTTAAGAGCATTAAAACACATCTGCCCTTTTCCTGCTCACCGTACAGAAACCGGGGAAACATAAACAGTTAAATAAGATGTTCCGTGTTGACCCTGTTTGATAATAGCTGACCGTGATGGCAGCATGGCTAATTGGGTTGATGATGTCACGCAGTGGTCCCTAGTTACTGATTATGGAACCTTATATAGATCATGATAGACACTGGTTATGACAGCGGCCATAAACAGAGAATGAAGTAACAGAGAAAAAAAGTGGCTCACTTGACCGTCTGCTTCATTTCAAGCGTAATATATTATACTAACTAGCTAATTAGCTAGCCATAATAATAAGTTGGATTGAACCATTAGAAGCCAGCTACATTACTAAAGGTCCAGTGTGTAGGATTTATATTGCAACCAACCAACTCTCTCCCCATTCCCTTTCCAAGCATGGGGTATAAACGACGATCCCTGTCAGGTGCCTGTAGCATAGCACAGGTGCTCAAACTGACATTTATTAGCAGTTAAATTTGAAGCTGTCTGCTGTGTAAGTACAGTTAGTAGCCATATGTAATGAAGAAGGCAGGATTTGGCCATTATGCTACAAAAATGCGAAAAGGGTCAATTCTCCTGTTTATTTCCATATGCATTACACTGTGTGATTTGTCACCTTGTGACTTGTTCAAACCAGAAGCCGGACTGTGAATGTGGATGCAAGTGCTATTTTAGTATAAAACGTCACAGGTTATTCGTTAGCAGGTTAATATTATTCACCGGTTTACAATATTCAGAGCAAAGTCACACAGATCCTTATTATTCCAAGGTCTCGAACTGAGTTGTCAAGTATGTATCAAGTATATGAAGACATGGATGGCTATTGCTTTTGGTGTTGCCCTGCTAGCATTACACATCCAGTTATACAAATCTCTGTCTAATTAAGTCTTGGAAGTTTTTTTTTTTCTTTCTTTTTTTTTTTAATGAACTGACATATAGATGTGCACTGTTCAGGTGATCTCGCAAACAATCTTTCCTAAATAACACCATGGATATGATATGCTACTGATATAATCAGCCCCTTTCAACTGACCTGAGATCAGTATCTCAGTATCTCTCTACTATTTTAGAAGCAAAACTGGTCTCAGGTCGGCAGAAAAGGGCAGACGAAAATGTACACTGTTCCAAAACAGTAGCTATAAGATTAACACTGGTCAAAGAGTTTCAAACAAACAGAAACAGTCACAACTGAGACATATCGTCAGTATTCATATCATATTGATATAATCTTTTTCTATATACAATTCCAATATATATGGTAT
>JAOTRJ010000001.1:9611948-9623613 GCA_028564905.1 Leptodoras praelongus | reverse complement strand
TACAATGTAAATAGTCATGAAAATAAAGAAAACACATTGAATGAGAAGGTGTGTCCAAACTTTTGGTCTGTACTGTAGGTTTGAGATCCTTGATGTGAGAGTGGCAAGGAAGATTTCCATGATACGACATGAAGAAGAAACCTTGAGTGGGATTGTAAATCATTACTCTATACGGTAAAGTCGGAAAGTGTTTTGAAAGGCTGTTCAGAACAAGTATAATCCTGGGATGATGACAGGAGAGTCTTCATGATTACAGTAGCAGTTTTTAAAAGGATAGTTTAGACTGATGCAAGGGTGAGTCTTGTGTATACAACTTTAGTTTGAGTCATTAAATAGTGACAAGATTATAGATTTGATATGATAGATTATAGATTTTATTTTTTTATTTTTATTAATGATCACTTCCTGTAAGATTTGGAAGTTGACATTTATTCTGCATCCTGCAGCTTCAACACCTTTCTAGGTCAAAACGGTTGGCTTGTTTGTGCCCTTTTGTACTCTGCTTCACTGTTTTCTGCTTCACTGTAGGCATCTGGTTAGAGTGACATAAAAGAGGAAGGGGAAAAAAAAGAGCAGTCAAATCAATGACCCACCCAATCACGATGATTTCTGGACCTGGATTTCTGGATGTTCTGACACCACTATATTCCATAAAATCATAATCTGAATCCAATTCCTTTGTTTGTCCCCACAATGTTCTCTGTTTCAGGACCAGTTTTTATTATCTTACGTTATAGGCTAGCCGAGAGGAGAGGTGAGCACCGCCCCTGACATCCGTTTCATTTAAGAGTCTTTGTTTATTGCCTTATTCATTTGGGATATTTGCCATAAATAATAAGGTACCATAAGCCATCAATTAAAAGTCGCTGAAAATGCCCCTTCACCCCCACCTAGACCTAGCCCCCCAGATCACCTGCTCAGCCTTATAAAGTCCAATCCGTAAAACTGTCAAACGAAAGTTCATTGTACATATTAGACATGGCTCCATGTTTCACTGAGCTACCCCAGGGGAATAGGGTGTATCTGAAAAGAGGAACAGAAAGTAAGGGAGGCTATTTTGGTCCTTCTTGCCTCACCGCTATGTTAGACACAGTAAGGAGAGGGTGAAACTGGGAGACATGGGTGGGGAAGGCGAGTGTACCCTGAAAGCTATGCCAGGTTGTTCCTGCTCCTGTGGTTATAAGCAAAGAAAATAAAACAAAGCAAGGACGCTTGCATTTGTCTGGAGTAACTGTGGGCGAAAGATAGGAATTTAGTCTTAGTGGTAATGAGAATTGAAACGTTTTGGAGGAATTCAGTGTAGAACTGGAATTGTAGTTCTTCCTCTTTCCATTTTGTTGGAAATTCTTCATTTATTTTCCTAGAATTTCCCCCAGAGGATCAATAAAGTATCTATATATCTGTCTGTCTGTCTGTCTGTCTGTCTATCTATCTATCTATCTATGTTCACATAGACGAGTGTTTACTTTATTATTCCTGCATGATGGGGAAAACAAAGAAGACGCTGCTACAGATTACCACCAATCCAGTTAACTGTAGCCCCAGATTTAGAAGCATTAAGCCAGCCTTGTTAAAAGGCACTGCTTAACATGGAAGTGTGAGCAGCTAAAAAAAGCATCGCATACTAACACTCTAGGAACACTGCGCTACCGTTGCTCGGCCCCGCCACGAGATTTCTTCCCTCCCTCTCCTTTGATGTGGACATACTGTGATATCGTAGCCCGGCTCTCTGACAATAGGCGACTTGTGTGAGTTCGCACGTTTGAACGTCACAGTCAGTGCATTCAAAAGCTTGGCATTCCACATGGGCGGTGTGGGAGAGCTTCGAGTGAAAGCGTAATGCCAGGCTGAAATCTACCAAAGCTAACCACGTCGGTATAACGGCTAGATGCCGAAATGACAACTAGTGGAACTGTTTTTGTGTTTCAGATTTCGATACTAAATCCGAATTGCGTCCATCAGTTTGTTAATACATTCAATAGAATAAATGCACACAATATTCTTGTCTCCTGGACTAAGCCCAGGTGTTCCACCAGCTGTGCATCAGGCCAGCTGTATGTCCGCTGTCCCCGAGGCACCCCAGAGCTCGGGTTCTGCTGGACAGGAGTCAAACTATGGCCCTGGTGACAAAGCCTGAGAGTGTCTACTGACTATCCATCACCACAAAGCCAGCAGTGTGTGTGTGTCCCTAAATCAGCCACTGAAATATACACACTGGGCTAAATGCTGCTTCAGTGCTATCTCAATAGGAGCTGTCTTGCTTATTGTACCTCGCCCACAATAAGCTTTTCTCCATATTCAGCCGTTCTCCTACTCTCTCTCTTTTTTTTTTTTTTTTTTAACATGGTTACTGGTGAATCCTAACAACTGGAGCCTGGAGCGAGGTTTGCACCAGTACTGAATTCACAAGAATTCACATGAGCCAGCTTAATCCACCTAGCTAGGGATGAAACAAGAGGCAGATTTTATTGTTATTTTATTTTTATTACAGATTTATTCATCCAGTAAATATTTTCAGCCATTTCCATTTCCATCCATGGATTTATGAGTTGCCCAGCCCTTTTCTATGTATTTATGTTCATGCACGGTTTAGCGGCTAGAAAAGAGCAAAGTCATTGGCGATTTGCATCAGCTTGCAACCGTGAACCAAAAAAGGGGAACTCAGACTTGTAGGGACTCCCCGGTCCTCTAGCTGCAAATGGAGGAGGTGTAGATTTAGCGTGAGGATGTTTAGGGGGGTGTGTCCCACAAGGATACGCGACTCACATGATGAAAACAAGTAGGACACATGACCCTCACATGACTTCCTCAATCTGAGATGTGGTTATGCTGCTTGGCTTTGGGCTTTATTTGTTGTAATGCAAACAGCTCCCGTACTCCTGACACCTGAAGCGGTGCCACAGTTCTGTTCCTGGAGATCTTCTGACAGCTGATTGGGCTGATCCAGTTAAGCAGGTGTATTGGATGAAATGTGGAGTGTATGAAGGTGGCTATCAAGGAAAAGGATTGATGATCATGATGGCACAGGAGGCTTGAGGATATGTTTTTGATAAGACAGTTTAATACATCGCATCACATCACATCAAGCATGTCTGATGCCAATTCTATTGAGATCCATCTGTAAAATTTAGTACTAACTGATTATTTTATTTAATTCTACATTCTTGGAATTTTTCCCCCTGAGTTTACATTCTGACTTTTGTCTCTATCTCCAGCTATCACACCATCTTTCGGGCTGGACTGTGCGGCAGCTGCTCGCCCCCCACGCCCCCCTGCCATGGTGTCCCGCGTAGGCATGCGCCAGCTGCTCATGCGCGAACAAATGCAGCAGGAGGAGCAGCGGGAGCGCCAACGTCACCTGCACCACATGCAGCAGCGGCCACCCGGACCTTCCGCTCCCTCGCCCGCCATCAACGCGCCCGTGAACTTCCCGGCGCCCATGCAGGTGCCTGTCGAAGTGCTGAAGGTAAGAAACGTGGCACGCACGTGGCATTGCTGTAACGTCCAGAGCAGAGATGGCTGTGTTTAGACTAAATCACGTCAGCTACTGATTCACTACCACTGTAGATATACTGTATATTTGCTTTGTTAACAGAGAAGGGGTTGTGTGTGTGAAGTTCTGCCAGAGTAAGTACACTCACTGAGCACTTTAATAGGAACACCTGTACTCCTGCTCATTCTTTCATTCATATCTAATCAGCCAATCGTGTGGCAGCAGTGCCATGCATGTAGATACAGATCCAGATCCAGCAGCTTCAGGTGACATTCACATCAACCGCAAAAAAATGTGATCTTAGTGACTTTTAGCATGATGTGATTGTTGGTGCTGAATGGGCTGGTTTGAGCATTTCTATAACTGCTGGTTTCATGGGTACAGACTCACTAAACTGGGATAGATGAAGAGTTACTTGAGTTACTCTATCCTTCTTGTTGGCTTAAACCAGTCTGGGCATCAGCAAGGCATTTCCACCCACAGAACTCTCACTGATGTGATGATGTTTTTGCTTTATTGGACCACCTCCAGAGATTGCTGTGTGTGAAAATCCCAGATCAGCAGATTAAGCCCAAAATCAGAGAGCAGATTCATAGAATCTGAATAAAGAAGCAGAATGCAAGAAGAATGGCTTAAAATCCCTCTGACCACTGTGCAGGACTTGTATCCGTCATTCCCAAGAGGAATTGATGCTGTATTGGCCGCAAAAGGAGGCCCTACACCATACTAATACATTATTGTGGTCTAAAATGACAGGTGTTTCAGTTTCCTTGTCTAACCCCTGTATATGTGTGCTGTAGCTGTATGATTGGCTGGCAGGGGTTCCTAATACAGTTCTCAGTTAGTCCTCCATAAGCACCTAATCCTACTTTCTACTAGGAACTGCAATACTCTGGCCCACCATTGACATCCCAACAGGGCACAAGAAGCCAAATTAGTGGGAACTGGATACCTTTTCATGTGCTGCCTAGGCTCCTACCACACAGCTTAAGAAGTACTCTAGAGCAGTAGCTTTGGTAGATCAATAGTTTTAGTTCATGAAATCTTGACTACCATGCTACCAAGGACAGCAAAAAGGAATCAAGGAATTTTTGAAAGAAGAATGTGGTAGAACAGCAATCAAGATGGTTGTAGAAAAAAAACAGTCTTTCTGCCCGGGTTTGTTCTCGGTGAAGAGATAAGTCATAGAACGAGATAAGAGGTGAGACTGACATGGCAAACGCTATAAATGACTGTTCCTGATCTTATCAATGAGCAGAGAAGACAGCCCAGTGCCTGCTACTGTGCTTGTGTACACTTGCAGTAGCTATGTACAGTCTGTATTTGCTAAACTGAAATATCTTCAGTCAAGCATACAGTTTTCTTATCAGTGTCACTGGAAAAGAACCTGCCAAAATATGGAATGTGCAAAGATTAAGAGACTTTCTGATACACAGGTTATAGGAAGATAATTAACGACAGGGTGGTGTGAGGAAACATATAGTTATAGTTGCTTCCTTGAAGTTGATTATTTTCCCATAACATATTCTATAGTGTATACATTATTCCTCCTATACTACACTATAGCAGATTTCCATTCAACAACCCAACATACTGTATGTTTTATCCACTTATATTTGCATGTAAGGTATTGGAGCATTCTCCAAGCCCTGTTGTTGTTTACACTCACCGTCCACTTTATTAGGAACACCTTTACACCTGGACATTCACTTGGCAGCAACAGTGTGCAAAAAAAAAAAAAAAAAAAAAACATGACAGAGATACAGGTCAAGAGCTTCAGTTAATGTTCAGGCATCAGAAGGATTGGTTTGAGTAATTCAGAAACTGCTGAATCTGAAATCTCCTGGGATTTTCACACACAACAGTGTTTAGAGTTGACCCAGAATGGTGCGGCAAACAAAAAACATTTACATTTATGGCATTTGGGGCGGCACAGTGGTGCAGTGGATAACGCTGTCGCCTCACAGCAAGAAGGACCCGGGTTCGATCCCCGGGTGAGGCTACCTGGGAAATTTCTGTGTGGAGTTTGCATGTTCTCACCGTGTTCGCGTGGGTTTCCTCTGAGTACTCCGGTTTCCTCCCACAGTCCAAAGACATGCAGGTAGGTGAATTGGTGATGGGAAAATTGGCCCTTAGTGAGTGAATGCGAGTGTGAATGAGTGTGACCCCGTAACTGGGAATAAGCGGAATAAACAGATAATGACTGACTGACTAATTTATGGCATTTGGCAGACACCATTCTCCAGAGTGACTTACATTTATCTTATTTATACAGCTAAGCAGTTGTGGGTTAAGGGCCTTGCTCCGGGGCCCAACAGACGCTGCTTGGTGCTGGGGCTTGAACCCCAAACCTTTTATTCAGTAACCCAACACCTTAACCATTGAGCCACCTCTAGTTAGTCTCTAGTTAGTAAGTCTCTCTGGGTCTCTAGTTAGTAAGAGAGGTCAGGGGAGGACGACCGGATTGGTCTGAGCTGTCAGTAACTCTCATAAGTGCTCTTTGCAGTGGTGCTGAGCAGAAAGACATCTCAACATGCACAAAACTTCAAACTTTGAGTTGGATGAGCTATTATAGTACTGAACCACATCAGGTTCCTCTGCTGTCAGCCAAGAATAGGAATTTGAAGCTATAATCAGTGTAGACTCACTGAAACCGGACAGTTGAAAATGAAGGGAAAAAATCATGTGGTCTTTTTCTAGTCTTCAGCTATCTATCAGCAGTCTGTGCCCTCAGATTGCTTGTTCTTGCTGACTCAGTAGAACCTGATGTGGTCTTCGGCTGTTGTGTCTCATCGACCTCAAGGTGTGATGTTTTGTGCATGAGATGCTTTTTGGCTTACCACAGTTGTAAAGAGTGGTTATTTGAGTTACTGTTCCTGGCAGCTCAAACCCATGTGCCCATTTTCCTCAAACATATCTCATCAACAAAGCCTTTTCGCCCACAGACCTGTCACATTCTGTGTAGACTGTACTGAAGCTCTTGACCTCTAGCTGCTTGATTTTTGCATTGTGTTGCCGCTACATGATTGGCTGATTAGATAAAGTGTCTCCAATACCCCAAAATGGTGAGTGTACATTATCACATTTTCACTATCCCCCCTCTCTCTTTCTTTAACACAAACACAAATGCATTATACAAATCTTTGGCACAGTTTGTGCCACCGTGGCAGAATAAAATGACTGGGGTCAAGATTGTTGGCCTTGGAACACATATGCTCACTGTTTGCTGATTCAGTGCTGTTGTAGAATTTGCAGTTATGACATTTGGCATACACCCTTATCCAGAGTGCCTTACATTTATCTCATTGATACAATGAGCAGTTGAAGGTTAAAAGGTCTTACTCAAGGGCCCAACAGTGGCAGCTTGGTGGTGTTGGGATTTGAATTCATGACCTTCCCTTCCAATCAGTAGTCCAATGTCTTAACCACTGCCCAAAGACAGCCAGCAACACATTTCAGGCAAATTGTTTTGATTGAAATCTCAGAACATGAGTGTTGCCTATGACATGAGACATGACATGATATGATATGATGACACAAAACTCACTCTATGGCTACAGATAGTGGCACTGCTGAAACAATCAAAACATACTAATGAACGAGCACAGATTCCACAGATTAATGGCGTAAGCAAAACCTAGTAATTTACTTGTCAAACTAGAATGAGTGCATTCATATGTACAGGTGATTTGCTTCATAGCAAGTAGAGCTGCTCTGGACAATGAATAAATATCTTCTCAGCAATGAGAATCAAGAGCACATGGTAGAGTTAGTTAGAATTTAAAGCTTTGGCCATGGTAAATCTTCTGTAATTGTGCTTCCTGTAATTGGAAAACACTCAACTGATTTCATACAGATGGACAAGGCCACTTCAACACCATCTGACCTCAGGCAAGGTGACAAACATTAGATCATAGAGGTGTTAGACATTCCTGAGATGTCAACGGTTAAGGGACATGAATGTTGCTAGAAATGACTGGCAGATGCTTAGTCATGTTGTTTGGGGTTAGAGTGGAATTTGTACGTCTGACAGTTAGGATGGAATTTCACATCTGATCTCGATGTATCCGTTTTTGTCATTTGTTTCTACTAAACAGATAAAAGCGATAGTATCTATGGCTTCATAATGAATACAATTTGCAGCTTGCATAAGTTAGGTAACTCTGGTGCAACTTAATTGGCTTTAAGTGAGTAGTTTTTTTGGAGATATTGAAAGCTTTCAGGAGAAACTGTTGTAGATGTATCCGTCTACCTCTCGGGCTTGACTGCCTGGTGCCAGGCTTTGTGGATGCCTTCCTGGAGCTGTGTTATTATTCATGCCTCTTATGGGAAGCAATAGGAGTGAGTCATTGGCATAGGCCAGTGAGCAGAGGAGCTACAGCTTAACTTGGGTGGTTTAGTGAGCCGTTCATCCTAACATGTATGGTCAGAGAACTGTGGGAGGACGCACCTTGGCCGATGGCCACCAACCGCAACTGGCCTTCTGGAATTTCACTTCTAGGATCTCACAGCAACTGACTCTTCTGCAGTACTGTTTCCTAGAGCTTAGGCTTATTAAGTAAGTGGTGGCATAATTGTCATTGCTGAAAGGTTGCAATGCAGCTCACTGCTAAGCATTTTCTTTACTATTATTAAGCATTTGTTTATTAAGTAGGCCAGTGCAGGAGGGACTAATAGTTAAGGGGTAAATATGAAAGAAGAGCTACTTTTACCTTGCAAACATGGCTACATCTGGATGCAGAGAAGGTCATTTCTACTACATGTTGGGTGAAAACGTGGTGCTGTTTATCAAGCAAATGCTCCACTGGTTGCACAAGGAAATGTAAATAGTAGTACAGGATATGGGACAAGACTCAAATAGACTTGACCAAAAGTAATGAAAAGGCCAAAGTAGTTCGAGGATCAGTTGGTGGACATTTTGTAGAAGAGTAATGGGTTTATAATTTAACTTTTTGGTGACAACCAGAAGAGTCTGGTTCCCCTGAAGATTTCATTGATGAGTTTTTATTCAACTTCACTGCCGTGATGTTGAACTGTGGCAGACGTAACATTTTATAGGTTAAGAGATTTTAAATGAAAGAAAGAGATTTCATACTTCAGGAGACACCTACTGGATTTTGTGAACTTGTGCCCATGCCACTTTCAGTGTCTCTGATCAAACCTCTCTAACTGCAGACTTGTAGAATTTTGAGGAAAACAATGAAAGCATCACATGTACAACACATTATCACTACTAAAACTGTATGATTTTATGTTTTTAAACCAAGCAATACTGCTGAGGAAATATTGATTTATTGTTTTTTTTATTTTTATTTTTTTTAATTTTTTATATTTATTGGTCCTTCTCAAACAATGACATTTTTATATTTATCCCTGGCAGGTACAAACCCATCTGGAGAACCCGACCGACTATCACATCCGCCAGTCTCAGAGGCAGCAGGTAAAGGAGTACCTGTCCAGTACCTTCGCCCCCAAGCAGGCTGTTCATGCAGCAGCCGGCGTAGTCCACCCCTCTCCACCCAGCATGGTGCAGTGCCAGTCAGCTGGTGCCGTGCAACCCCTGCCTTCACCATGCGCATCACAGCTGGTCCCCTCAGCAGGGAACAGCGCCCCGAACAGTCCTATGGCCATGCTGAACATCAGCGGCAACCATGTGAAAGAGGTACAACATTCTGTTGTATTAACTTTATGTTTTATACACTATTGAATAGTGGATGTCATTTTTTCTTCTTCTTCCTCTTCTTCTCTGCTAAAATAAGTTGAGCAAACCAATGTAAAGCTCGGTCAATAGTTATTATTCCCTCCCACTCTTCCAGCAAGCGTAATGAGCATGAGTAGCCTGATGGTTCGAGACCATATCTCATGAGAATTTTCTTGGCTTAGAATATTCCCTGGCTTAGTGGAAACACTTAAGTTTTGCAATGTGGACTATTTATTTCCCCCAACTTCGATTAATGTGAACTAGTCCTAGGACCTTTGACATATCTACAGAATCGGTGTCAAAATACTTTGTAAGTACTTGGAGCTTCAAAATACTTAGAACCTCAGTGGTGAACAAAAATGTGTAAAGAGTAAGGCTGCCTTATGCCAGTCAGCTGTAGTTCAGTGGAACTTGGTTGACTTAAACAGGTATGAGCAGTTGAATGGATTTGCACAAGCCCAACAGATTCAGATGATATGTGTTAAGTTGGGGGGCGTGGTTATCCATAGGAGGCGGGATTAAGTACAAACAGCCGAACTAGAAGAAAACAATCATGGCCGCCATCTGACATCTGAAAGTCAGCATTCAACATGGATCATGGATCATCACATCATCGTAAAACTGGAATGCTATGTCCATGTAGGCATCATCATCCATTGGCCACTGGGAGGCAATAAACAGGCACACTGAAAAAATGCACATAAAGCAAATAAGTAACACCTGCATTAACCAGTCTTAATCTATCCAGATGTTACATTCACAGAAGTCTACAATAGCTAATATGAACTAAAGCCACCATTAATGTGCTTCAAGTGCATTTTATGTGAATGTAACAATAAGAAATCATGAGCCATGCTCTCTCTTTCTCTCTCTCTCTCTCTCTCTCTCTCTCTCTATTTCTCTTGCGCTCTCTCTCTCACACTCTTTCTCTCTCTTTTTTGTGCTCTCTATCTCTCAGACAGAACTTGCTTTGATTATATGACTTTATATAGCATTAAAAATCAAAAGCACCAAAAATGGTATGTGAAATACAAGATCTGTCCTGAAAGTAATGAGAAGGAAATTTGTGAGCTTGGGGGTGCATGGGGATGTCTTTTAATCTTAGGAAACCAGAAGAAAGTTGGGGCTAGGGGTGGACAGGGAAGGATACCAATAACGTGAGGTGTGTTGTCAGGAAGGAGGATCCATGAAGAGGCGATCTGCAGCGCACATGCAAAAACCTCTTCCTCAAATGTTCCAAAACTACACTGTAAAATATTCCATTTACCGTTCGGCCTTCTGGTACGAATCCCTGGAGAATCAAATAATTTTTTTGTCTCGGGATCGTACTCAAACACCCATGATTCATTTCCTGTGATCACTCTGTTCAGGAAATTGGTTAAACGATCCAAAATTTGCTCCAAACTTGCTTGCGTTGTTCCAGTGAACTGGAACTTGTCAGTTGGAGAGATCCCTCTCTAACTGACCTTGAACCACCATCCCCACGCGTAAGCCCTATGGAGTGCAGGGATTTCATTCTCATTACTTTCTTGACAGACCTCATATACTAAATGGGTGACCTCATAGCTTCATATTACATTTTATTCAAGAGGCTTGATATTTTATCAGTGTAGTAGTAAAATATATGCAGCAGTGTCATCCATTTACTGAGGCTGGTTAAGGTTAATCTGTTTAATTTGGGCTTGTTTATATGATGATGATGACGATGATGATGATAAATGTCTGTGAAAGTCTGTCTGTTTTAGATAAAGAGCTTGAGGGAAATCCACAAATTGCAACTATCTTGTGCTTTTATGTAAAATGAATTCCTTATCAGAATCCTTATTTGTACTGTAAATAGGCAATAGGTATTGTAACAGAGATCAGCTCTAGAGGAGAAATTCAGTAAAGTAACTATATACTATATTAATATTGTAATAAGGGCAACATGGTGGCTTGGTGGGTAGCGCTGTCGCCTCACAGCAAGAAGGTCCTGGGTTGGATCCCCGGGTGGGGCAGTCTGGGTCCTTTTCTGTGTGGAGTCTTCATGTCCTCCCCGTGTCCGCGTGTGTTTACTCAGGGTACTCCGGTTTCCTCCCACAGTCCAAAGACATGCATGTTAGGTTAATTGGTGTCTCTAAGGTTGTGTGTGTGCCCTACAATGGATTGGCGCCCTGCCTAGGGTTGTTCCTGCCTTGCGTCCTAAGCTGCCGGCTAGGCACCAGCTCTCCCGTGACCCTGAAATAAGAATAAGTGGTTAATATAATGAATTAATGAATAATATCGTAATAATTAATTTCACCACGCAGCAAAATTCAACTTATGTTGTCTGACAAATTTTCTGTCGTCATCATCATCACTTTCTATCGCATTCATAAATAAGGCTGTTGAAATTACAATTCTAAAAATATAGCCGCAAGCGGCAATTAACGGGGTCCTCCGCAAGATGACATATGAGTCTGTATGTGTGTATGTATGTATATAGCGCCCCC
>JAOTRJ010000001.1:9599053-9611265 GCA_028564905.1 Leptodoras praelongus | reverse complement strand
AACTAGTGTTAGATATTGGGTCCCATAAATAATATAACAATTAAATATTTGCATAAGCAAACAAATCAACAAAAGTTGAAATGTTTGTTTAAACAGAACAATATATAAGAATCATTATACCGCTTCCACAATGACTCGTTTGTCCATCCAGCAAACCCTAAAGCTGAATTTGTCTCCATCTCTCATCTTCCTCGGTGTACCAGGCTTCCCCCTTTCTGTCAGGACTGCTGTTATGCACTATTGGACCTCACTATTCCAAAGTTCAGTGCACACCATATTCACGCTCATCTCTGTGCATTCGCAGACTTTTTTTTTCATCCTTCTCTGTTTCATGCCTAGTGGCTGTTTTTTTTTTTTTTTAAATCACCCAAAGGTCAGAGTGTAAACTAACCAAACTTCATTGTCACTGGAGTTTAAGTGGCCAATTATGGTTGCAGTGGTGTAATTTGAGATTAAAGAGTGACAGGGAATACAGAAGACACTGGAGAGACCTTTTGAACTCGGCAGACTTTGGTCCTTGTGCTCATCTTCTCACGTTTAAATCTGTGGTATGATGAGTTGAGTATGTGGTCAAATACTAACAGTGTCTGTGAGGCAAACAACTGAGAGATAAGTCTGTAGAATAAGAGAGAGAGAGAGAGAGAGAGAGAGGAGTACTCTTTCTAGAAACATGGTTTGAGACTGTGTTATGCCTTATTCATTATTACATAAGGATTGGGTATGCTGAAATTGAAATTTTAGATTTATTTTAAATACAGAAACAAAATCCATGCCGTTTTGTCTAGAATATTATTGCTTTGTTCACATGAAAACTCAATAAGTATATTTTGGATTGTATATTTCTATCAGATGGAGGAAGTGATTGAAGACATCATCAGCATGCAGTCCAGCTATGACGACATCCAAAATTATGTTGACCCTGTGGTACAGATGCCAAACACAGTAAGTGAAGTGACTGATCCATTCTTTTCTTCAGTTTGGTCTCGTTTTGTTTTGAGTCTTGACGCGCTTCTTTTTTTTTTTTTTTTTTTTTGCGAATGCAAATGACTGAATCATGTGTAAGGTAAGTGGAAAATGGGCTGATTAAGCTGTAGCGTGTAAGCATAAATCACTGCTTCTCAATAGTGTCTATTTTCAAATCTTCTGCGCCCATGCGGTGACTCAGTCCCGCGATACTGACGAGCCGTTTGTGAGATGCCATTGGGCTTAAGGGAAGAAGAAAAGCCGCTTTGTTGGTCATCCAAAATAATTTCTGTGGATAGCACAGATGCTGCCCATACAATCCGTGAATGATGTGTGATGCCATGCTGTTTTGATGCCACATGAGCACTTCAAAACAGCTTATTTTCCATTCAGACCAGCCCCCCCCCCTCCCCTCCGGATCATTTCTATTCACAATACAAAAAAAAAATTGTGATTTTATTTTATGCGACAATGAACACGGACGCATGAAGACTCACGCTGGGAAAGGCGAGGCGAGGCAAGGTGCTCTACTTTGTATTAAAATAACTGCTCAGCATTAACAATTAAGCCGCTGCCAGTTAGACTTCAACTTGTTTACAAGGCATTAGGTTGGGTTTGGGGCAGTGGAGAGGAAGGAGGTGAGTAGACTTTTAGAGAAAGGAGGGAGAATAGGGGGAGAAAACAAGGCTGAAAGTCCAGATAGGGGAAAGTTCACCATGTAGTGGCAAGGAAAACGTAGAAGAAGGTCAGTTTTGTCGCTCAGGCAGCTATGAGAGACTCGGCAGCTAGCATGAAGGACATGAACAAGACGTACGCCATTGTAGAGGTTCTGGACGGTGAGAAGCTCCAGCTGGTAAGGCAGGTCTGGTCTCTCTTCGTCATCTCTCCTTTTTGATTTTTGATGGAAGGGAAGTGCAGAACTGCAGAGTGACTTGAGAGTGTGTTCGATTGATGATACATATTATGCCAGTATTTCATAGGTTTGATGGTAGGAAAAATGTGTAGTGCTGTAAATAATTATTTGAGTGTATTGGCTGTACTGGATTTGGAGGTAGAGTTTGAATGCCTTTCCTCTTTTTTTTTATTATACTGACATAACATTTAGGTGTAACTTTATGGCAGGTATAGTTTTGACATACACATAAAGCACAAGCAATGGCAATCAACAAAACAAGCAGCGATGCTATGTTCTGCTGTTATCAAGCTTTATCGAGCTCTTCTGCTTTGGTCTGTGTGTCATGACCTTCCTGCGCATTGATTGCCAATTGATTGGCTTTTCTAATTGATCAGAGTGCTTAGACTCTATTTCCTGTTGAGAGGATTGATCTTTGCTCTGAGTTGCTCAAGGGAATTCGGCAGGATCGGAATCAGAATGTAGGAGGCTGGATTCAAGTGTGTTCCCAGCTTTCCAGTAGGAGATGTTAGATTTGTGTGTATAGAACATAAAACAGACGTTGATAGACGGTGGCTTTGTGTTGCCATTATTTGAGTTGTTTTTCTTCAGTGAATGAAATCCATTAAAAAATGTATTTTCCGTATGCAGAAAGATTCGTATTTTTGGGATGAGCGGTGTACGTTTCGAACGATGGATGTAAATGGGGTTGGCGTAATTCTGTCAGAATCAACAGCTTGTTGGTCTCCTTTGATCAACATATAGCTGTTCACCAACCGCTGATTTTTTAAAGAATGTCAAAAACCAGTCCTTGATGGTCCTCCTCTGCTAAACATGTCACTGAGGCATGTTCAGTTTTACTCACTAAAGCATAAAATGAGGATCCTGTTGGGGTCTGGAGACAAGAACACTGTTCGTCCACCAAGTATCTGCTGCGTTCCTTTTTTATACAAAGCACATTTGAGCCATATATACAGCGATCCATTTTGTTCATTTTTACTGGTCTTTGTTTACTGTTGATTTTGTGTTTGTTGGCCTTTATGGTCTCCAGTAGCTTGTGTGATAAGCTATCTAAAGCTATAGAAGGCTGACTTATCACTCAAGGCTCATTAGAAGCCACGCAGAATTATATTGAGCCATTCGGGCGGAATTAAAGATGCAGCCTATATAAAACAATAAAGCTGATAAGCGATAGCGGTGAAAGTCAGTCATTGCTTATACCCCGGTGTTTTATTCATTTATTAGCACCCAATCTGTCGATTCTTTACAACCTGCCACTAAAGAACCACATTGATTGGGCTTCCTGCGATTATGAAGCTTTGACAAGGTCATACTGGATATTGCACTATAAACACACTACCATCTCTCGCAAGGGTGGTACCTTTATGAAATTGCTGTCCAACATGTATGTGTATAAGCTAATAACTGAATAGTAGGCTTTTATAATTTATAACTATAATAATGCTTGTACATAAAAGCTAAAACAAACATAGCAGTGTACTAGAAATTATGCTTGCCTGCAATGCATGCAGTGGACAAGCCCATACTTAACTGAAGGCACTTCTCCAGCACTGCTCTGCAGCATGTTCCGTCCATCCTCTGACCAGGTTGCATTAGTATATGCTACAGTACTGTATACTATAGACTTCTGTAAGGCATCTGCCAAATTCTCATGTCCTGTTTGTGTGTATGTGTGTCCTAGCTCCCTCTGTCCAGCAGCCATTTGGACGTGTACACCGGGCCTGGCATGGCCGGTCCTACCATCGCCATGACTAGCAACTCCTGCCCTGCCAACCTCCATCACAAGAGAGAGCTATCAGGTATAACCGACCACAACCAAGTCATCAAACCCTGCTTCATTCTATCTCTTCTTATTTTATGAACTCAGTGACATTTCAATAATGTGCGGTGGTATCTTACTGTTTAAGATTAGAAGAGTAGTCTGTAAAGAGCAGTGATTGTCATTTTGTAATATGAGTTAAGTGTGGTAGCTGCATGTTTAATGGCCTGTTATTGACGTCTGGAGGTTTTATATGACAAAATCATGGAATAAGTTATGCAGCCTTATAGTATGATCCTTATGAAAGGATTGTGACCATTCCAAAATGATTTTATAGCTAGGCTGCATCCTTACAAAAAAAAAATACACAGTCAACTACAGAGTACATAGTAAACAACACTGACCGATTGCTACTCGTTTTTCCATCAAGATGCTGAAGCTCGTGCAATGGTCAAGGAGAGACAGAAGAAAGACAACCACAACCTGAGTGAGTTTTATGCTCTTTGCCTCCCTCATCCTCCACATGTACACTCTCTCCTGGTTTAAAGTACATTGGCCCCATTTTCACCCTGCCCAACACCCCTCCACCCTCTTCTCCCCAACCCCCCTACCACCTCTGGGCAAATTTAGCTGACTCCATACAACACTTTGGTGTATCGTTAACCCAGGCCAATTCTGCTGCTGTGGCATTAAAATGTAATTGCCTGCGACAATTTGCAGGTAGTGAATGGGTACAATAAGCATCAGGAATGCTGCAGGACTGTCGCTAAACCTCCAAACCTGATCCGCATTGGACATTACAATAGCATCATATTTATTGCTTTATAAATGCTTCACTGCCAATACAATGGTCATACGGTGAGATCATAAAATGGGAAGCCAAAGGTTCACATACACCTAAGATCATTTCTTAGTTTTCCACAGCTCTGGTCAGTTCACAAGTTAATGTTATATGCCGATGGCATTTTAATGTTTATCTCAGGACCAGGATGGTCTGTGCTCTGTGTGCTCAGACTCATTGAGGTATTCTCCAAATTCTCAGGCTGGAAGTTCAGTTGGGATAAATCGGAAGGTCAGCTTAATTCCCAGCTACTATTTCCATTCACGGCATTTGGCAGACACCCTTATCCAGAGTGATACATTTATGTCATTTATACTTGAGCAGTTGAGGGTTAGGGGCCTTGCTCAAGAGCCCAACTGTGGCAAATTGGTGGTGCTGGGATTTGGGATTTGAACTCATGACCTTCTGATCAGTCCAATGTCTTAACCACTGAGCTACTACTGCCAATTTTCCATCCCAGCCAATTTTAGTGACCAAAACAGGGCATTAGGTATCTTGCTATTCTAGTCCCTCCTAAATTAAATGACAAGGCGAATTTGGATCCATTATTTTAAAAATCTCATGACATAGAAAGGTGGTACGTTTATTTTCCTTTATGGCATTTATGCCATTTTATCCAGAGCGACTTCCAAGAGTGCTTAGTCATTCATTTGGAATATCCAAAGTTAAGGCTGGTAAACCTGAATTCAAGGTACTATGCTAGCATTTAGCTGTATCCTACCTAATAAACATTACAAGTAAAACAAGTCCCAAAGCCCACAAGGCTCATTCAAGTGTTCTCGAAAGAGGTGGGTCTTAATAATATATCATATATTTCAGTCGCTTCTATTAACTGTCCCTTAAAGGATAGTAAAGTTCATTATTTGGAATGACAAATGATCACAGCTATGCCTAGGCAAGTTAAAGAGACCAGATGCAGAAGGTGGACTGGGATTGCCAAAACGCTTCTATTATTACTATGAGTTTACTTTGAGGCACTTGGCACACTGCTCTCTCCATTCCATTTTTGCTCCACTCTTATCCCTCCATTGTGTGCCTACCAAGCTTCCTCAAGAGGTGAAAACACATCCTGTTACTTCTCACCTCCATCTGGCATGGAGGAAAATTGCAAGACTGTTCAAACTAAATCCGTGTCTTAATTTGTCTTCAAGTGTCTGGTTGAGTCAGAATTTGAACTTGAATTTTCAAGTTTCTGTTATTGTGGAAGGACGAGTTGGGTTATGGGAATCTGTACACTTGATAATCTCTACGAACATGGCGGATTGAAGCCATTCGAGAATCTAATCACACAATTTGACATATCAAGGTCACAAAAAGCCACAGTACTTGCTGCTGTGTAATTTGCTGTGTACAGCCTTTGGTTCGGGACAATAGTCCCTCCACCCTGTGGACATCTGCTCTGAGATGCTCAGGGCTTTACTCAATTCAAGACCCTGCACAGATTTTACTGGACACCTATTAGAAACTAGAAAGACACTTTTCATTTTGAAAGTCTGGGTTGCATAGAAGTGATATGCTTGCCAGATTATTAAATAGCTGACTTTGCCATATTCTGCGTTCTTTTCACTTTTAGTTGAAAGGAGAAGGCGATTCAATATCAACGACCGCATCAAGGAGCTGGGCACCATGATTCCTAAAACGAATGACCTGTAAGTCTATTGCATACTGTCAGTCATGCATACTGTATAGTTAGAGACGCTCTCAGTAAAACTGAGCATATTTAGAATGGTACCAATTATTGTGATGGTTCCTGCTACAGGTATCTATTTAAGAAAAGAATATTTTGGTGCATGGTTTTTGCATCCATAGCATCCATTCATTACATTCATTTTGACACATTTGTATTTAAAAGAAGCTTTCTCAATACACATATTATAAAATATTATAATATACACTTACATTATAAAAAAGGTCTTATTATGAAAAAGGTTTAGAGAAGGCTTTACTAAACCTATATTGTTACAAAAAATTGTATATGTTTGCCAGGGTTTCGAAAGAATTTTGTTAAGTTGGGTGGAGGTTCAGATTCCCACCAGACATCACTGGAGTGGTTCCAAACCTATATGTGCTATATAGCCGAGCCGGCTATATAGCCGAGCCAATCCTATCTGTGGCGTGAACATCCCGTTTCTTCTTTAGGGATGTCCGTTGGAACAAGGGCACTATTCTCCGGGCCTCGGTAGAGTACATTAAACGAATGCAGAAGGACATCCAGAGAACCCGGGAAGTGGAGAACAACTTCAAGAGGATGGAGGTGGTCAATAAGCAATTGTGGCTCCGTATACAGGTGAATAAGTCATTCACATTCATCACGAATATCATTTATGCATGCTAGTCAAATGACGTTATTTTTGTGTAACCATGGTGAAAAAAGGTGAAATGAACGGCAATAGACAGTTGGACATTACTGGGAAATTGCATAAATTGTGTGTTTTTGCTCCAGGAACTGGAGATGCAAGCCCGGATGCACGGTCTGCCTAGCACCTCGCCGTCAGGCATGAACAACATCGAAACCCATAACCCGTTTGTGAAGCAAGAGAACAGCCCCGAGGAGATTCACCACCAGCGACCTCCTCCCCATCAGCCCCCTCAACTCCACTCCCAACCCCCACAGCTCCATCCTCAACAGCTCCACCCTCAGCAACTCCACCCTCAGGCTTCTCAGCTTCACCCCCAGCCACCACTGCAGTACTCGGCCGTAGGCAGCACACAGCCCTTCGATTTCGGCCACTCGCTGGACTTGTGCGATGGCAGCATGGCAGGTTTTGCAGATGGCATGGGGTGCCTGGGGGATCTGGCCTCTATAGGAGGCACGGCTGGTGGCACCATGGTTCATGCAGGCAAGAAGAGTGAGATGGCCTGGATGGACGAAGCGCTGTCACCACTGGTTACAGACCCACTGCTCTCAGCCATGTCGCCCGAGGCGTCTGTGGACAGCAGTCGCCGTAGCAGCTTCAGCATAGACGACTCGGACATACTTTGAAAGGGCTCCGGCGCAAATATTAACACACACCAATTTTGTTAAAAAAAAATAAAGGGCAACAGCATATGCAACTTTTTCAAGTACGTTATTATGGTACCTACATAATACAGGCAGTCAACAAAGAAAACAATATGCTCCCTTAGATATGATATGAGTCACCATTCGTACACATATACAAATATCCAAAAGACATACCCTACAAATCCAAAAAAAGGCCATTTTATCCAGAAGAGAGCATTTGTTGGTGATTATAAACAAAGCAATTTAGTTTATATCTAGTTCTCATCCCAACCACTCACAGCTTTAATCAGTGCCATACTATTTATTGGGTTTTAGCATTAAACCAATGAGAGAAGGAAGGGGAGTAAATGCATAACAGTCAGTATGTTTTAGAATTGAACGTTATCATCAAGGCAGCTTTTTCTCAGGCATTTAAAAAAAACATCAGGGAAATCATCCCAAAAAAAAAAAAAAAAAAAAAAGAAGTAACCCTTTATTCGAACGTCCCGTTTTGAAGGCATTCAGGAAATGTTCATGAATTCTGTATAGACATTTATTTGAGCTTTGTTCATACTATGACGTAATATAATATAAATGTCTCTATACGTGTAAATAGTTGGGCTTGTGGTAGCTGAGGTTAAGGTTCACAAAACTAGCCGAGTAGCAAGCAGCTGATCGTCCTGGATTAGATTCTGCTTCACTTAGGGTTTGTATTCTGAATTCAAGTGTTACCAACGACATGAAGGGTGTGCTACGAACTGTACCTAAAGTATTATTACTTTCTCAGAGACGGATCCTCGAAGTAATAAAATACTTAAGCAAATAAACTAGTGGCCCAGTTTCAGAATTATTACACATCAGGTGTATTGGGTTGTTATTATAGCAAGATGGTCAAGGTGCTAGGAAAAACGAGGCTGTTAAAATAACCAGTGTACTCTTCCTCAAGCAGGCGAAATCTCCTCTTAGGAGTGTGAATGGAAATGGGGTTTATGCTTAACCCTCCACTGCCGATTTCGGTTTAATAGCAACACAGCTGTACATCTCTCATAAAACCAGCCATGCTCAGCTATCTTCATGTTTTTATTAGCAATAGACACAATAATCGTTCACGGTCCTCGTTTATACACTCCTTACAGCATGCGCATGTGTGTGTGCATGTGTGTGCACTGTAAATAAATACGGAGAGTGATGGGTGTAGTCACTTTTTATGTTTAAAAGTTCATTTGTATCCCTTTTTTTTTTTTTTTTTTTTTACACCCAGGTCACCCGAAGATCATTTCTGTAATATAAATATGAGTTATTTTATGTATAAAATTAGAGCCAATGTCAAGTTTCGTGTTGAAAAGATGGTCAACTTGATTGAAGGGTGCTTTTACCCTGAACAGAACATGAGGTTTAAGCTCCTCACTGCTATGTGCACTTCCTCTTTGCCCTAAGGACAAGGATCTAATGTGCAATTCCAGATTTTTTATTTTATTTTACGTAAATTAAAAAAAAAAAAGCGAGAAGAATAATTATAAATAGTCGTTGTGATGTTTTTTTTTCCTTCTATCTGCCAAAGCACTGAAGAAAATATTATGATTTTGAAGGCTTTATTGAGATTTAGTAAGATTTTATATGCCACTAAGCCACTTAAGTGTGTTTTTATCATATGTAACCTTTTTATTTTTATTCGATCTTCCAAAAAAAAACAATGACCGTTGCTATGTCAGTCCAGAGCCATTGAAATATGAAAATATTTAAACCACTAGACTAATTGTACATGGCCAACACAGCCATATAATATATTTTTGTTCTTTTTTTTATGTTAGACTTTATTTAGGCTTTTAAGAAAGTTAAAGAACATGTATCATGTTTTTATATTGATTTGATTTTTATTTTTAACATAGGTATTCAAAAGAAATATACAGTATAACGAGTGATGATCCAGTAATTGTATCACTTTTAATGAAAACTTCGTGAATGTAATTTTGTTCCTGTTGTACAGTGAAGTAGATTAAGTAGTTGTAAGTGAAGCAGCGTTTGTTATTATTATTATTTTTTTTAATTTTCCACGGTGCCTTCGTTTTCCTAAAAGCCGCTCTACTGTCACTTTACTGTACCCCCTTTACTGTGCTGTCGTTAAAGACACCCTGCCTCGGAGTTTAAAATGTGCTTAGACTGTGTCACTGGCTCAGCGCTTACTGACCTCAAGTCCAAATTCATCCCCAGCCAGCCATCAAAGACTTGTTCTGTTAGCCTTTGCAAATCTTTGACTTGGTAAACCGTAACAGTTGGAAGCTGTCCGAGCTGTTATAGCCGTTCTTCTAATTTTGCTTACATGTGCTTTTTTTTTCTTTCTTATTTTCCAGGAATGATAAGGTTTGCCGTCAGGGAAGGAAAAAATATACTGTATTCCCTTCAGATAACAAGGCAGAGGGTGATTTAAGTAATTGTTACTGTTTTAGCAAAATGCATTCAAAAGCCTTTTGGATTCAATCCTGTAAAAATTTTATGGACATGAATGACTATTATTAAATATATTTAAGATGATTATACAGCGGTGTCGTCTGATTCATTCTCTTAATTATCTCTTCTGGGCTGTCAGGGTACCATGAGAGAAACTACCAGCTTGTTGTGAACATCCGACTTTGTACCAGAAGGTTTTAAAACATCTTTTACGTACAGTACTGTTCAGAAGTCTTAGGCAGCCTATTGGTTATTGATTGAATTTTGTTATTGATTCTTTTCTGCATTCTGCATTGACTACTTTGTACAAAAATGTTTGTGTGTCAGTACCGAAAGCAACACGTTACATAACAGACCACATTTCAGACACAAATACATAAAGAAGGCTCCTGGGTTTTGCATGCAAAAAGAAGTAAGACTGACAGTCAAAGTCTCCAGAAGAGCTGTGGCAGATTCTCCAAGACGCTCAGTAAAACTTATCAGCTAATTTCCTTATAAAACTGCACAGATTGTACCTGTGACCACTGTTATATAAAAAGGCACACCATATATGGACTTCTTGTAGTTTATTATGGTTTACTGCACTTTATAGTGTTTTCATTTATGTAACTTTTAAGCAACTGTGAAAAGGTTCTGTGATTGTCGTTTGATTTGGGGGTCTGCGGGTGGGTTCGGGCCCCGGAAATGGCTATTTATCAGAATTTTGCTTTTTCGGAATTTTCGGAATGCTAACTTTGCACACTGCCACTAATGTAGTTTGACGTTTGTCAGCTGTCTGGGGCCCCCCACTGGCCTGGGGCCCTAAGCACTTTCCTGCCTCTCTTGCCTGGTGGCCAGCAGCGCCTCTGTGTAACGCCACACGACTAACCCCGCAGTATGGAGGATGTACTTAAGCCTAACACTTGTAACACGTTTCAGCGTGTTGCTACATTGTAGGCAAGAAGGTGGTGATTAAAGTAACATGTGGTTGGATTCTGTATTTTTACACAAACAGCTCAGTAACCAAAATAATCTGTGGTGCAAAAAATGACTTTTATGTGTTTTTTGAGAACAAAGGGAAGCCTTTTCGCAGCTTAGCAGCAGATCATTGATAGCAAATGTGGTAATGTGGCCAGGAGTGCACGCTGCTTGACCTTGTGTAATAACTAAAAAGTAAACTGTACATATGTCGTCATAAAATAATCCCCCAAGCTGACACTGAAGTACAGAAGTCAAGCAGATGTGAAGGGAACAGAGGCTGGACTGGTTTGGTTGAACCAGCAGAGGGCGCTGTAAACATAGGATATTTACATCCTGGACCCGAAACATCGGTGACTTGGTAAAAATAAAAGAATCCTCAGATTTTCATTATACCACATTTACAAACTCGGAAAAGACATTTACAAACTCGGAAAAGACATTTACAAACTCGGAAAAGACATTTACAAACTCCAGTCAGACGGAAAGGGTAGGTCCCTTACGCCGGAAGTGACGATTATTGATTAATGTCAATCAAACTTTTCCGCATGGAGTGAAAAGTATGGCGTGACGGTAACTCTACAAAATGTTTTGTCCATTTTGTGTAAATCATTTTAGCCAATTTTAGCCGCTTTTGTTGTTTAAAACAATTTGTTGAGTTACCGTCACGCCACACTTTTCACTCCATGCGGAAAAGTTTGATTGACATTAATCAGCAGTCATCACTTCCGGCGTAAGGGACCTACCCTTTGTAAATGTGTTTTCCGAGTTTGTAAATGTGTTTTCCGAGTTAGTAAATGTGTTTTCCGAGTTTGTAAATGTGTTTTCCGAGTTAGTAAATGTGTTTTCGGGTTTTGTAATTTTGTCGTACATAAATGTAAACTTGTTTTGCACTTCTCGGCCACCGTAGTGTTTAAGTACACAGATACAGACTGTGTACAAACGCCAGAATTACTGGCACCCATTATTAAAAAGGACTGTATAAACTAAATGATTGAACATTTCTAGAGAAAATAAACTTAAATAACAACAAAAAGTAAATAATAATAATAACAATAATGCTATTTTAATAATGTTAATAATAACAATAATACAATAAAATATAAATAATAATAAAAATATAAATGTAATATACACAATAACAAAATTCAATGTTAATAAAGTCATCTTATGTTTTCACATTTATTTTAAGATTTTATAGCAAATTTAATTTATGAATTGACTGTGTACAAACTTCAGAATTATTGGTGAATATTCATCATTAATTATTATCAGTCATTATCTGTACCGCTTATTCCCAGTTACGGGGTCACGGGGGAGCCGGTGCCCAGCCGGCAACTCTGAGCGC
>JAOTRJ010000001.1:9489536-9508386 GCA_028564905.1 Leptodoras praelongus | reverse complement strand
GACAGCGCTATCCACTGTGCCACCGTGCCGCCCGTGGAGGAGCAGTACCTAGTGAATAATGTTCAAATCTAGCTTTTCACTTCTTGTCAACATCTTATCATGTAAAGCCTCAAAAGTCATGAAATTTCATCCCTAACACATTCTTTAGACACATGCCAAATTTCATGAAAGTTGTCCAAAGGGTGTGCTGAACTGAATCATTTCAATATCCTAAGAACTACTTTAGTTACTATTTTAAATTTCTCACCCTGCACCACTACCACATTCTGTAGATTCATGCCAAATTTGATGAATTTTTGTCCATAGGGGTGCTGCAACTGACACATTACAATATCTCAAAAACTGCTTAAGCAACAATTCTGACATTTGGCATGCTTATTTCTGTTCGTTCTTGCTCCTTCACTCACTTTATATGGTTATATAATGCACCATTATGTGGTACATCTAGCTGTCATGGATTCCTCTTGTCGGCATGCAACACAGATCCCAGTGCTGCTTGTGTGCCATGCGATCTGTTCTTAGTTTTCCATGTGCTTTTGTTTACTAGACCCTAACAGACCACGTAACTTTGTTGCTGTTTTAGTTCTGTCTCCTTCCCTTGCTCTTATTAGTCTGTTACTGATTGTGGTCACCTGTTCTGTATCCTGTTTGTGACATTGTTCATATGTTACCACGCTGCCACTCCTTATTGTTCTGATTCATCTGTATTAGTTTATGTTTTATATGTAATATATGCCTCATGACCATGATTCCTGTAGTCATAAGAGCACATAATGGACTTGTTTGCACTTGTGTACACTTGGCACAAACTAAATCTCGAATTATACAAGATTTCAACTTAAATCAATCTTATATCTGGCTTCATTAGAAGTGAAAACTACTATCTACTGAGTTTCAGTGGCTGACTGTGATGAAAGTTTCAAGTATGAGAGACTGGAATAGGATAAGAGTTAAAATACTTCACTGGCAGCATCGGAATGAGGAATAATATGAGGAGGCGCCATTTTTTTATCAGCCTACCCAATATCTCATTTCATTCTGCCTCGCTTCATTTGCCAGTGCGCCAAATCGGGCCGCTCCACCCTCTCACCCAGTCCACCTCTTTCCCCCAGGCTCTGTCACATTCCACACGCCTCTCCCTTCTCCAACGTTCCTAACTCCCTGACAGTAAACTTTTGACACTTCTAACCATTACAACAATGCTTAATTTTGATCTTAGGAATGAGTTTTCTTTCGCTGTTGCTCAGACACTCTTTTTTCAGACATTCTGTACGAGTAGCAATTTGCAATTCGGTCGAACTGCTTCACCGCAACATTATAAGATTAGGTAAATAATATGTAGTAAAGATCTGCAGTGTGTCAGTGGGACAAGCCTTGGCTGCACAAGCAAAATATGACCTCATCAACTGCTTCCAAGTACATGTTTGGTGGCTTTTTGCTGAAGGCAAATTACTATTACTGTTACATAATTGCTAGAGTGACATACAACAACAGCTCCTCTTATTCAGTGGACAAAACCCTAGCACAATTTGTACAAAATGTCAAGGCACCATTGGACATTTCATAAGGAAATAACAGTTAATTAATATAATTATATAAGATTTTTTTTTACTAGTCCTGCATGAAGACAACACTACAGCTCATAGCTGATATATATAACCATATAGACTACATACTAAAGGCCAAAAGATTGTGGACACCTGACATTACACTCATACCATATCTGGTTCTAGCACACAATTGTATAGGATGTCTCACTGCTTTTGTGTAGCTTAGGAATACTTGGGTTCTGGGACTTATAATGTTTAATAGGTAATACATGGCTAAAATTCTAGCAGTATCATATCTCAAATTTGCTTGAATTCAGATCTACCAGCCTTAGCATTGGATATTCCTAGTTAATGACTAAGCACTCTTGTAAGTCACTCTGGATAAGAGCGTCTGCAAAATGCCATAAATGTAAATGTGTCTTTGTAGGATTTCTCCTCCCTGGAATTAAGAGGCCCAAACCTCATCCATCATGACAATGCCCCCGTACACAAAGCAAGGTCCATGAAGACATGATTTCCCAATATTGTAATGGAACAACTCGAGCAGCCTGCATACATCCCTGACCTCAACCCATATAATGTACACTGACTAAGGATGTGTTGCCATTTTGTCATCACAAACACAATCTGCTTCATAAAACGTATATCCTGAAAGGTTAAGCATTACAACTCGCCAGGACTTCCTAGACTCATTCATTCCTCATTCATGTTAATGATTTTAACTTTTAATAATTTGTTATGGATTGCTACCAAATAGATCAGTAGATCAGGTCAACCAAAACATGAGCTTAAACACATGCCCAATGTTCTAGCTCACAAAACACACTCCAGCTTAAGGGTATGTGAAAAATCAAAGCAATCATCGCATACACGTAAGCAGTTTCCTGTTTCTGTACGAGGAGTTAAACCTGTACGTCTTTGGTCCATATCCTGCTGAATGATTGAATAATAAATCAGAAGTAACCTAAGCTCAGACTTTATGGACCAAAGCAAAATGCAAACACTAAGCATTCAACACGAACAATTATGTGCTCCTGAAGAAGCCTGGAGAGTGATGAAGCTGTGTGCCAGTAAAAAAAAAAAAAAACCCACAGTAACTCTAATAGCAGTGCTCCCAAAGAAACCTCCTAACAGTGAACCACAGAGAACAATCGAATTTGAACATGAATGTGAAAATCAGACCCATGAAACTCCTCCATCACGTATATGCAGGTCCGAAATGTATTACAGAGGTGGATAAAGGAACAGTGAATAATATACAGCATTAAGTGTGTGTGTGTGTTTCAGGTCCGTGCTGCTCCAAACCAGACCAGGAAAAACACCTTTAGTCCACGCCGATAGTTTTATGTTTAATATACAAAAAAATCTGGTATAGCAAATCCTAAGAGCAGAGCAAGCTGTGTAGCTTTAATTACATCTGGAATTTATATAACATTAAAAATGCTACACACACACACACAGAGCATTGACAGACACTGGAAGCCAAGCGGAAGAATCAGGTTTCTTCTTGGTGGTAGTGTGTGTGAGGGAAAAAAATGCACAATCAGCAACTTCCTCCACTAGCTGTCCCACAGGGTGAAAATACATATGGTCTTGTGTACTTTTCTAAATCTAGAACTATGACACACAAAGCCTTCTCTTCACTCTGACACTCTGACTACGATGTACAGTTGGGTCCACAAATGACATGATTTCAGTCATTTCGCCTCAGTACGCCGACATTCCAACATTACGCCGACAATTTTTAACATTTTGTACATTGTCTATCCATTTTCACTTGGCCTTCCATGGCCAAGTGTGGCCTGTTCCATCATTATACTGTATCATGGCAATCAAGTGCTGAATCTACATTTAGTATCTGTCCAAATGGGTGATGATGTAAGTGAAGGAAGCCATTGTTAAGCTGAAAAAATACAAAACAGACCTATCAGAGAGATAGCAAGAACTGTAGGTTTGGCCAAATCAACAATCTGGTACATTCTTAATAAGTAAGAATGCACTGTGGAGCTCAGTGACACCAAAAAGACTGGAAGACCACAGAAGACACCTAAAGTCCATGAATGCACGATTCTTTCCTTTCACAACATCTAGCCATGTCGAGAACTCCTTGGAGGAGGTAGGTGTACTACTGTCAAATCAAGAGACACCTTCATGAATGTAAATACCTCAAGCTGCAAATCACTGGTAAGACTCAAGAACAGAAAAGCCAAATTAGACCTTCTTCTTAGAAAACATCTGGAACAAGAGTGTTTGGACAGATTAAACCAAGATTAAGTTGTACCAGAGTGATGGAGAGAAAAGTGTATGGAGAAGGAAAGAAAGGGCTTATGATCCAAAGCTTACCATGTCGTCTGTCAAACATGGTGCAGACAGGGTTATGGCATGGGCATGTATGACTGCCATGGAACTGGGTCACTAGTGTTTACTGAGGATGTGACTGCTGATACAAGTAGCAGGATGGATTCTGAAGCGTACTCTTCAGATTCAGTCAAATGTCGCAAAACTGATAGGACTGTGTACTGTGTATGACTTCACAGTACATATGAATGAAAGCAACCCAAAGCTTCTTAAGGCAAAGAAATGGATTGTTCTTTAATGGCAGAGTGAGTCACCTGACCTCAACCCAACTGAGCATGCTTTTCACTTCCTGAAGACAAAACTGAGGGCAGAAAGTCATTACATTACATTTAGGCATTTAGCAGAAACCCTTATCCAGAGCCATCAACAAATATATTCTGATACTAGCTCAGATGTCTATTAAGAGTACAATAAGGTATGAAAGGTTTTTTTTTTTTTTATAAATGAAAAGGATACCTAGATTAGGAATCTTTGGAAAAGAAAAGTTTTAAGACGTCGTTTGAAGATGGACAGAGATTGGGCTGTTCTGACACTCAGAGGAAGCTCATTCCACCACCTCGGTGCCAGAACGGAGAAGAGTCGTGAGGAGTGTTTGCCCTTGGTAGATGGTGGAACCAGTCGGGCAGTGCTGACAAGCACTAACAAACAACAAACAAGCAGCGAATGAATGTCAGCTGTAGTAAATCATCTCGAGGCAGGAAACAGCATTTATTGAGCATTTGTTGTGCAGGTGTTATAATTATGTTCTTTTGTCCAGTTACTTTTGAGCCTAAGATAATGGAGGGATTGTGTAAAAAATGGCTGTAATTCCAAAATGTTTACTGCAACATTTTTGTTAAACCCCTTGACTTAAGGCTGAAAGTTTTTGCTTTGCTTCACTTGAAATCCATTGTGGTGGTGTCACTGCACAAAAATACTTATGGACCTGACTGTAAATACAAGACAAATATGAACACTTATAATGTGCATTCAGAATTCTTATTAAGGAAGACACGAGTCATTTTCAATCATCATCTTTCAGACAATCTTTCAGTCATCAGTTTGGGGATTTGCCTAAATGACATCTGGCATGCAGTTTCTCTCAGAAGCATAACTACATAAGCTGAAGGCGAATTCCCTGAACAAGTTGTTTCTTTTCTCTTGGACAGGTATCAGGTATTTTCAGTACAGCTTAATAAGTAGCAGTACACTTTGCCAGTGATGATTCAGCAGGCACATTTGAACATGCTACCTGTATACTTCCTGTGCTGTCTCACAATTATCTCACACTTGTCTATATTTAGTGCCTTAAATGGAGGAGGACGGGATTAACCTGCCAACCAAAGCCATCTATCCTTAGCGATCGTATAGTCAATAAGTAGGTACGTTCACTAGATCTTTGACGCCAATAAAACCTTTCACAATTGTTTCTTTTTGATATCAGAACAAATGCTGCATTGAATAATATTTGGTGATTATATTTGCCCTAAGTTTTCGTACCCAATTCCCAGCCACCAGCCAGCTCTCCCCTAACACACAACAGCTACCAACCAGGAAGGGTGAAGGCTAACATGTATTTCTGATAAGACACCTAAAGACAGGCAACAAGATTTCTTGGGCAGTGATTCAGACTCAAATGCTCATATGCAGGAAAGGATAATCTCCATGGAGCTGAGCTATTCTTCTCACCTATGACTGAATAGTTATTTCATCACTACACCATCTTGCACTGCTTCTAGGAACTTGAAGATAATAACAGAAAAATGTTAATTGCAGTAAGGCACCCGGTGTTTTGTTCCGACAATTTTGAGGCAGCCCACAGGCAAATTTGATATAGCTGTGTGGATTACATTTCCAAATTCAGCATTTTGTTTTTCATTTAATCTCCAGTAAATTCTTTAAACATGTAAGGGCTGTGAAACCAGAGCCTCGTCCTAGAACACAGAGTGCAGTCTACCTAACTTATCTACACCAATCTGCGTAACAACTTGTATTTGGGAGCTGCTCAAGACCGAACCGAAGACCCTGAAGCTATGAGGCACCTGTACTACCTCTTGCACCATGTATACACTGAAGGACCAGAAAAACTGGTATACCAGTTAATACTTGGTAGGTCCCCCACAGGATCTTGGAGGGAACGTTGCAAAGTTCTCACGCTGATATTTGATACATTGAATTGTGATGTTACTTGAGGCAGTGTTACACTCCTATCATGTGAAATGATTCTGGTTGGTCATGGTACACCCTAGCAAAGCTCATATGTGAAAATCAAAACTTCTACCTTCTACCTGCGAAATGCTAACTATTAAACCGTTTGTAAAATCACATTCTCATGGCAGAAACATCTCTAGAAGCTTCCGTAGATGTCCACCGTCTTATATACGCACTGGCGTTGCTAGTATTGCCATGTATTTTGCATAGGCTTCCGTACCAGTTTTTCTGGTACTTCAGGATACAAGCAATGTAAAGATTTATGTTACAATTGCATTTCTGAGCCTCTGAAGCATCTTTAAAGCAATACGTAAATAACCAATCTTAAACAATCATCAAAATGAAACCCCACCTAATCATGAGGTTTTTTTTACTTGTGTGTGTTTTAACTTGTGTATGTTGACTCCATAGAGATTTGTTCAGATCACACCTGCAAACTTTCTATATGTGTTCAGTACTGCTGCAGTAATCATAAAGGCTACCCAGTGACCAACCCAGGACTCGTCATGCTCACAACATGCCCCTTTCAAGACAGCAAGTAGAATTTGCCTTTACTCCTCCACAATATATACCTTTCCACAATAATGATTTATAATCCCACCATCTGGTGTTTCCTAGTGGAGCATGCATTCTCATTGGACTATGGTTCCTTTCAGTGCTTCATCTTCAAGTGTTCTGCCACTGACACCTCTGGGACGATCAAAGTCTTCATTCGGATCGCTATGAAGCTGCTTCGTGACAACGTCTATTGTTAAAAAGGCTTTACAGATAGGACTGACTTGAAATAAACGGTTTATACATCGTTCCGCCATGAGCCATGGTACAGTCCTGAGGTCAAAAGATAAATCGACAACCGCGGTGAGCAGAAAAGCACCTCAGAATGCATTTGTATGTCCACTTTTGAGATACAAAAGCATAAGACCACATCAGCACACTTCATGACTGGAAAAAGACCAGGCAACTGAATGGATCATTGTATGAATTAGCAGGTGTACTGGTGTTCCTATTAATTTGTCAGGTGAGTGTATGTACAGTTAAGACGCTTGATAATGTAAATTCCAGCCACAATTAAGCCAGAAGCAGTGTAAATGAAGCATACCATCACTTCGCCTGAATGCAGTGTATGTATGTAATGTATGTAGCATATACTATATCTACCAGTACAGTATACTGGTTAGGAGCTTACATGTGATACTTTTGCTGGGTGTCTTGCTGAAATCCAGCTGTGACAGACTGTTGTTGTTGTGGATGTTTGTTGTTTCCTCCATGCGTGGCTCCTGCTCGGCATGCTCGCTGCTCCCATCATCCCCTCCTAACGGGAAGCAAACACAGGAAGGCAAAAAACACGCATTAAACCAGTTTGGATTCCAAAATTGAGTTATAATGAGTTCAGGGCAAAATGAGGAACATGGAGTAAATACTAAACTCAGCAACAGTTTCAACTGCTAATTTTAGGACAGGCTACAAAAATGCAGTATGGCATGAACGCTCGCACGTCCAAGACGTTTCTGCGCAGTCATCAATTTTCTAGCCACAACAGTACGTGCTTATACATGTCTGAGTGAGCGCATGTGGGGTGCACTGTGCGTGTTTATATTCAAAGGAGCATTCATGCGCTCTCTGTGTGTGTGCGTGCGTTTGTGTGCATGTGTGCTTGTATGTGTGGGCAAGTGTGTTTTATACGCAAACGCTGGAGCCAAGAGGCCTTATTATGTGGCCCGGTAATTACACACCGCTGTCTGAGAGAGCCTGAGCTGGGCAGACATCAAAGTGGTGCAGGTTTGAGCTTCGCTGAGGAGAGAAGAGCACAGAAATGGAGAGGAAATGAGAGGAAAGCATGGGAGGGGAGAAGAAAAGTAGAGCAGCATAGAGCACAGTGGAGGAAAGGAAAGAAAAGGAAAGGAAAGGATGGAGCATCAAAGAGTTTGGAAATGATGAGGACATAAGAGGAAAGCATGCAAGGGGATAAACATATAGAGAGACGCGAAGGGAAGAATGTGATAGAGGATCGATGAGTCTGGTGAGGAAATGATAGGAAAGCATGAAAGGAAATATGACATGGAAAGGAAATGTGACAAGGGAAGGGAAGGAAAGGAAAAGAGAATGTGATAGAGGATCAAAGAGGTTGGAAATGCTGAGGGAATGAAAGGAAAGCATGCAAGGAGAAACGAAAGGAAAGGAAAGGGAAAGAAGAGCAAATATAAAAGAAAAGAAACAGAAGTCAGAGAAGTGGAGAGTAGATTACAGGAAAACATGGAAGACGGGGGAAGAATAAACAACAGGAGAAGAGCAAGGATAAAAGAAGAAACAGGATGTGGAACACGTAGAAGAAGAAAAACAAGACAAGTTAAAACAGTGCTACGCTGCATTTTGCTCAGTGGCCTCTCTCTCTCATTCCTGGCCAAATGGGAGCCAGCTGGGCTTTATTTGCTGTCCGGTAAATACCCAGCATCCCCCTTTGCAGCTCCAGTGCTCGCCTTTCTGTTTATTTGCTTTAGTCACTCACGCTCACTAACTCCTGTTTTTCTTTGCTCTTGGCAGCCTTCACTCCCGTTCCTTATACTTTTCTGGGTGACATACTTTTTTTTTTTGTTGTTGTTGCAAACGTGAGGACAGGAAATACATGTTTTTACTGCTGGTGAAGCACACGAGAGGGGTCAAAAAGTTACTGCAGTTCTTCAACAATATGGAGCAGACAGACTTAGATGATGACAGCATGACATCCAGACACCAGAAGCTTTCCCTTCATTTGTTTGTCGTCAAGCCAGTTTCTCCTTTCAGCACACACACACACACACACACACACTCAGACCTTGTTACCAAGACAACTGATAATGAACTTCCTCCCCATTTCCTCCCCCAAAAATGCCAACAGCTGGACTGTCCATAGGGAAAAGTCTCCACTTGATGGCATTTCCCAGCATTTTAAATCTTTACCCTGGCACAGATTTCCAAAAACGCTTAAAATGTTGCTGAAGGAGCGTGTGATCATGCGACAAGTAGCTACATATCATGATATCCAGCACAATACTCTAAAGGTGGACAGTTCAAAATATGTTCAAAATGTATTAATGGCTGTACTCCATATCAGCATTGGGTTTTTTTTTCTCTTCTTCAGCCTTTTTTATTGTTCAAAGATCACAAGGGATCTTGTGATATCAAGGCTCAACGGTCATGAAATTTCACACCCCGTGTCACTACTACATTCTTTAGAGGCACACCGAATTTCGTGAAATTTCATCCATGACACCTTTCGATATCTCAATAAGTGCTTAAGATACAACTTTGTAATTCCATACCCTGCATCACTACCATATTCCTAAGACGCGCACCAAATTTCATCCACAGGTGAAGCTGCAATTGACACATTACATTTCCAAATCCATTTCCCAATACTGCTTAAGCAACAGTTTTGCAATTTGGCATGCTTATTCTTGCTCTTCTCTCATTTTATGTGGCATCATATTCTGTGCTGCTATGCGGTATGTCTAGCTCGTATTTATGACCAACTCTAAACAGAAATCCTTTACGACAAGGAATTGAGTTGCACTTTAGTGGCACACACAGTGACCTGAGACTTGAATTGAGACTTGACCTCAAAAGGGACTTGGGACTTGGGACTTCCCTTCTGTATTATCATGCAACAATAAGAGACTTGAGACATGACCTGGACATGCAAAACATGACTTATGAGCATCTTTGACTCTAATTAGACTGATGGTTGGAATAAATTGTTTCATTTTTGCCTGGTTATATGGTTTATTTTCATAAATGTTCATTATAAATTGCATTCAAAGCCCAGCCTTTCTTTAAAAAGTAGAGGTGCAGTACATTGTATGTCATAATGTCCACCAGTATCTTTCCCATACAGATACAGGTATTATTTTTGGCATATGATACATTATACACACATAACCTGTGCTACCTAAGAGTAATGCCGAATTCACAGTACACAAGCCCTGATTTTCTGCTCGCTGACAGGTTTTGGAAAACGGCTCTCGATCTCTGTGTGAACTGTGCAAAGACGCGATCTGAGAGGCTCGCCAAACGTTCACAGACTCACAACGACTTAAAAATTCACCATTACAAAAGAGCAAGTTGTGTAGTTTGAACAGTACAGCGATCTGACAACTTTGCAAGTCCTGTAGAGTGTCCAAGCCTTAAGGGTTTCTCGAAACCAAAGCTGAGATACTCCCCCAGTGACTACTGCAGGACTTACTGCCTCTCACTCCCCTCTCTCTGGATATTCTCGCCATGTGGAGCACATTTCAAAGAAATTTCTCTCTTTTGCTCCACTCCACTTTCATTACCACCGCTCAGAGTGCCAGGATCTACTTGAAATTCATCGTCAAGGGACGCACAAATCTGAACGCAAAGCCTGTTGCGGACTGGATGCTGTGAAAGTATGAGCGCGTGCGTTACATCTTACTGTGAAGACGTAAGCAAAAAGACAAAGACAGAGAAACTGAGACTGAGAAACTTCCTAGAACTGAATTACAGGGTACATTTAAACTGTGGCTTTCTTTGTGTGCGGTACAGAGGATCTGGAGCTGAAAACAGACTGAGATTATGTTCAGCGTCACATGTTCGGCTCCTCTTCGTGACCCAAAAACATAGCCTTCATTACCCATGAATGCAGGCTTCACGGCTGCTACAGTCCCACTGGTCTGGATCAGTGGGCATTACTGACTGGAGCTGAGCCATTATCAAGTGCTGTGCCATAATACTCCATCATAATCCACTCCTAATGCAGTCCAGGGAGATCACATAAACCCAAACTATGCTTTCAAAAAGGCTTCTTTCACAGTCGAGAAAATAAAGCAGCCTGCATTATGAAATATCAGATCGATTGGTCTCTACGGGACTCACTCAGTATGGCAAAGCTGATATGACAACATTCTCATAATCAAAATGTTTTAATTTAGTTAAAGGGTTTCCTTTTGCTCTTTTATGGACATATTCCAAATCGAGGTGAGTGTTTATAGTAGAAGTTAACACTATAACACTAGAAAGTCTTTTTCCCTTAAAGGTTTGGTACACTTGGTGGAACGAAAACTGTTTTCATGTCTGAAAGAGGACCAGAAAGCCAATCTGTGGTCCCCTTGAAAAGTGTTTGAACCTTGGTGGGATCTTCATCTTTGTTAGTCCCCTTTACTCTGTTCTTTAATGGTCAGGGCCATCACAGGTCCACTAGAGATCAGGTACTATTTGGGTGGTGGATCATTCTCAGCACTACAGTGACACTGATGTGGTGATGGAGTTTTTGAACACTTACTCTATGACACACATCCACCATATGGTTTCACCCTGTAGATGTAAAGTCAGACACAGTAGCTCATCTGTTGTTGCACAATTTGTGTTAGTCATCCTGTAATCCTTCATCAGTGCTCACAGTGCTGCCTACAGGATGCTGGTGACTGGGCATTTGTGGTTGCTGGACTATTTCCAGTCCAGCAGTGACACTGAGGTGTTTACTCCAGCAGTACTGCTGTGTAAAAGTGCAGCTATATGGTAAGTGGAACTGAGAAAAAGGAAAATGAGTGTAGAAAAAAGGAGGTGGTCATGATGTTAAGCCTGCTCCGTATATTCCTACATGGTGATATGCTATGCATTTAAAAAAAAGTACTTCTCAAGCCCACTTTTGTTGCCCTAAAGAGTATTTCTTGCAAACAGACCAGCTATTTATCAAGTTCTTGATGAGTATCATTATTAAGTTGTGAACAGGTTCATTTCATACTGCAGGACTATTGTTAGGACTTACACTATGACTTTCTCCGGTGAAAGATACATACTAAAGGTAAAAGAAGGTTTCCCCATAAGGGTATTCTGTCAGCAACATGCACTAACAAGCAATGTAATGCAAACTCAAACTTGTCCTAAAAGGTACCTTTACATTAAAAAACACACACTCAAGCTTGGAATAGGAGACCAATCTGTTGCTTCTGCAGTGATTGAACAAAATTGACAGAACATTTTATACCTCCTCATATCTGCCTTTCCAAGACATGTACAAGACAGAGTTAATTAGAATCAGACTGAAGCCACAGTTTAAGGATGCACCACGTGAACCCCAAAGGTGAGAAACGTATGTAATCTTTACTCAACCTGTAAACACAGCTCATGTTTCCTCATAAAAAAAAAAAACATATGAATAAAACTATACTGCTATGGCTGTTGGTCATAAAGACCTGGTAAACGATGTAAACATCCTGTTTAGCCTTTAGAGGCCCTCTCAGTTTTATTATATTTTTTCCCACAATAACAGGAACAGGCTGGTATTTTAGATTGCTGTTTGGAAAACTATAAAGTAGCAACTCGCATATCACACTTTATGATATAATGGGTACCACTTGCACTGGATTGCAGGGTTTAAGAAGCCAACAGTATAGAGATTTATATTACACTCAGGGCTTAGTATGTTACCATTCGGTCTTTGGTGCAGGGTAAAAAAGAAAAGAACTGGATCTGACACAGCATAGACCCACATAAATGTCACACTAGAACCAGTGTACCAGTACAACAGAACGTTGTACTTTCTTATTGAATAGTACCATCAAAGGAACCATCATAGAATTGCATACATCATGAAGTGAAGGGTTCGTTAAGGGTTCTTAGGAAAGCTTGTAGGTTCTTAATCTTGTAAAGTTGATCCTATCCTATCAGACAGGGAAACCAGCTGTTCTAGGGTTCGACATAGAACCCAAAGAGAAACAAATCAAAATATCCTATTGAGACCAAATAAAAAAACTGATTTAAAGCTCCAACTGCTCCACAAGGGATTTACCCCTAGGAATACATGCCCACACTAGCTAGCCAACAGAGTGACCTTCAAGCAAATGTTCTCCCTCGGAGAGGGTGTATTCCTGCGTCAAACCCAATGATCCCGGGGTAGTCGCTGAATCCTTCTCAGCCCTGACCAGCCCTGACAAAGCAACTACTGTGAGGAATTACTCAACCTTATTTTTATTTTTTTTTACTTTTTAAACTTTTTTTACTCAATTTGGTCACCTGCCAATTCCCACCCATCCGCCAGCACTCCTCAATCAGCTACCAACCTATGAGGGTGAAGACTAACGTGTTTCCTCAGAGGCACACGAATTCCAGCAACCACAAGTTTTCAAACTGCTGCTGATGCTGCATCACATGGCAACGTAACACTCTCAGAGGAAAGCGCTATCTGCCGTCTTCCACATACACGAGCTCCCGAATGCCCACGGCTGACTATGTGTTGCTGTGATTGACAGGCAAGAGAGTATGCCATCACTCCCAATGTCTCGAAATCACAATCCCATTATGACAGGGTGGCAACTCTTGAAACTTTGAATGACCTCCACAGTGGCACAACAGAAAATATTTGCTCTATGAGCTCTATGAATTAAAGATGCACAGATTGATCTGGCGGTAACCGGAATTGGCCAGTTTTCAGCTTGATCAGCCATGATCCGTACGGTTTATCCTATTCTGGGCCAGTCAGATTTTCAGACATGGGCCGCGGCGATGGTTCCTGTCGCTGAGACACAGCCACACACACAGCATGTCATGTCATCAGCATGGAAGTTCTTCACAGATTGTTATAAACGCAAGGCCAAAGTAAGCCATGGAGGAACAACTTGGGGGAAAAAAAACATTCAGAATGACAAATTGAATAAGACGCTAAGACATCATCACCCTACCAAGCTAGCAAAAGCAAAAAAGCAAAAAAAATCAGGAATCGGCCCAAAAAAAAAAAAAAAGATGGACCCAGTTTCAAAGCAGTATATTTCACTACGGCAACATATTACAATTACACACACAGATACAAATGGCTTTAGTAAGCATTTTATAAATGCTCTATTTCCCTTTCACCTGTTCACATGGCGAATATTTTAAAGAGGACTGGCAGGAGAGTTATTCGGCTATGTTGTTGAAAAAAGTTACGTTCAAGAGACTTTGGCTGACTTTAACATCTCGTCTCGCAAGTTTTTCTCTCGTTGACTTTATACGTGCAGGCAGTCTTCCCTTATTTACTCTCTGGAGATGTATGAGAGCACAGTGAGTCTTTTAGGAGCTTAGGGTAGGCAGGTATGAGGTCTGGTATTAGAAGCAGAAGAGCCATGTGGCTTTACAGGGACACTTTGAAATTCTTCCAGTCCCTCCAAACCCTCCCTATCCCCCTTTTCGTGGCAGAGTCGCTCTGTCTCCTAACAACTCTGCACTAATACCTGCTCCAAAGTCAGTCAATGAAGCGAAGGAGAAAAGAGTACATTGGTTTAGACGTGTTGTCTCAACAGAGAAAAAGAGACTGACAAGAGACTTAGGGATGTTTTACACCCGGCTGAAACGGTGAACTTGGCTGCTTCAAGTGAGATGGTTACCAAAAAAAAAAAAAAAAAAAGACTTTCTGAAAGTCTTGCAGACACAAAACTTTTACTTAGGCTCCGTAAGACCTTCCTAAGAACACAGTCTTTTAATGGAAGACAATTATTCACGTCAATCTGAAAACCTTTCCAGTTTTAATTCCCTAAAGGTCACAACGGCAGTTTCATAGCAAAGCAAGAGCAGAGAAAAACTATTCATTCTCTGCCAAAAGCGAAAGGCGGACCTTGAAGACCAGTGTGCTGGAAGTTTGCAGTGGAAGTTAATTACCTGGATTGATTAAAGCCATCGCTCGTTAAAAAACCAACTGAAGGTGACACACATGCTCACACAGAGCAAGGCAGCTTTTAGCTTTTAGTGTTCTTAATCAGGGATGGCAGGAAGCTTTGTGCGTGTGTGTGTGTGTGTGTGTGTGTGTGCATTTCGCAGGGTGTAATGTCGTCTGTTTGGACCCTTTTCCACTAAAATGTAATTCATTCCATTTTAATTAGATTTAAGCTATTCGTTCTGTCCTGTAATGGTTTTATCCTGGTCAGGGCCATAGTAGGTCCAGAACATATCGCTGGAACAGTGGGCACCTGGCAGGAATACACCCTGAATAGGTGTAGGGCAGCCTGCACACACACACACACACACACACACACATTCACACACTTATGCAAGGGCTTATGCAAAGTCTGTGTGACTGATAACACGACAAACTTATGATAATCGTTTATTCATTCATTCATTTTCTTGACCGCTTATTCCTTTTCAGGGTCACCTGAGAGCCGGTGCCTAGCCAGCAGCATAGGGCGCAAGGCAGGAACAACCCTAGACAGGGCGCCAATCCATCGTAGGGCACACACACACACACACACTAGTGACACTTTAGAGACGCCAATCAACCTAACATGCATGTCTGGGCGGACCGCCCAGACCGCCCCACCCGGAGATCGAACCCGGGACCTTCTTGCTGTGAGGCGTCGGTGCTACCCACCGAGCCACCGTGTGTAGTGATTTTTAACACAGTTTTAATAGCTTGTGACATTTCGGAGGTAGAAGCAAAGTTTGGATGTTCATGTATGAGCATTTCAAGGGTGTACCCTGACTACAACAAAACCTTGAACTTATGACAGCAGCGTGGCCGTAAAAAGACTCTGGGTCAACGTGACTAGTGTCGGCTGGCGAGAATCGCTTCACGCGATAGACGTGCAACACTGCCTCAAGTAACATCGGGCTTCAATGCTGGAGCCTCAACGGACATCAGCGTGAGAACTGTGCAACGTTCCCTCCCAGAACCCGTGGGGAACCTACCAAAGATTAACAGGTGTACCAGTTTTTCTGGTACTTCAGTGGACATGATTTGAAAATACAACCCAAATGTGGTGCAAACTCAGTACACCAAATTCATCATCACAAAGACAACGTCAAAGAAACAAGCAACAGGAACTAGAGACGAGCAGACAGGAATTGTGGGATACGGTGAACTAGGGGTGTAACGATACAGCGGTGTGTATTGTATCAGTAAAGAAAATGCTCCTGATTCAGCAGACATTCAGCAGAATACGTAATAAAGAAGGCTCAAAAATTCTGCTTATCATTAAACAGCTCTTATATTACAGACCTGCAATAAACTTCTACCTTATCCAGCCCAAAAGCATTCTGCATTCGATCACATCTTTTAGCAGATACATTAGCTTTTCATTTCCAGAGCGTCAGAAAGAGAGTCAAGTGGCATCACAGCTCCTTCGCGCTCACTTTCGCTGCGTACAATACGCACCTGTGAAGGAGAACTTCACTTCCTGGGGTGTGAGGATGTCCCGGCTGGAGCGAGCGCTAAACACAGGGGCCTCTCAGGCAGGAAGAAGCACGTGGAGGGGAGGGTCAGCTAAAGGAAATCATGCACTAAGAACAAAGCTAATAGCTAATAACTAGCGGCTAAATCTTGCCTAGGATGTTCGCGGGCCTCGATCCAAAAAGATTGATTTCCTTTTCATTCCAGTCAGCGGAAGGATGAGTCGTGAAATGTGCGGCGAATATTTTCGCTCGCGAGCTTTTCACTTCGGTATGCTAATAAAAGAGCAACGCGACGCCGCTGGAGTAGCGAACGACAAGGTCAAGAGCGGCTCAGTTATGGCTCCCTTACAAAAGCAGAGATCTGTGAATACAGTAAGAGAGAGGACTGTGGACACGAGAGAGGAAGAAGGCTATGGGTGAACTGCCAACATTTAAGAGGTTTCGTGTAACTCGGTCTCCTCACACGGACCTGCATGCAGCCAGAACAGTAAATAATCTCCTCCTCCTCCTCCTCCGTTCATGTTGACGCTTCATCTTTGGACTCTGACTTTTTTTTTCTTTTTTTTTTAACCCCCATTTTCTTTTGCAAAGTCCAGCCGTTTGAATGATGCTGAATGCAATGACAGGAGTACTGAACCTTTAAGTCAACATGTCAGAGAGATACAAATCCTCCCCCACAGCCATGGGTCACGGAGGGCTGCGGTCAGACCAGCTCGCCGCTCCAAAGAAAGCAAAACAACTCCCAGTTCTACCTCTTCTTGTTTTCTCTCTGCCTATCTCCGCTAACACTGACTTTGGGGTTTGGCCAGTGCAGGACGTGAAGAAGACGGATTTGTGTGGGGGTGGAGTCAAAGACCTGTCGTCCAGTCAAACCATGCAAACGAGACCGTCAGTACGCGGATACAGCTTTTCTAAAGCTACACAGGACAAGACTAGCCTCCGCGGAACATCACCAGACGAGCCGCTTTACTTTACACACGCTACCATCACTAGCAGCTGTGCATCTTTTAGCAATTTTATTTATTCTCCCTCAGTAGGAGGAAATCATCCTAATAACACCGATCGTCCTACTAACACACCCCATCACCCCAACCAGCACAACTACCCCCCCCAACATGAACCAATCACATTACACAGCAAAGGAGACCCATGTTATCCCAATGTGCCTTTTTATTTTATTTTTTAAAGAGTCTCCATTTTGGTGTTGAATTGTTCTTCTGTACGGGCAGTCAGGGTCTTGAGTGCCTTTCTTGAACACACACACACACACACACACACACACACACACACACACACTCTCTCTCTCATACACTGCAGGTAGTTAGGGGATCACACAGCCAATGCAGAGAACAATACGTTAGTGCAAGTGTGACGTTAGGTTTCCTAGCAACCCCAACTCAGGGGCCTTCGGTGTCTTTTTTTTTTTTTTTTTTTCCAGACTGGGATTTTCCCACAGACGTCTGCAGAAGATCGGTTTAAGAGACACCTGTATAAGACACACACCTGATCATCACTTTAGCTTAACCGCTGCCATTGTTTACGCTACTTCAGTTGAAACAGGTTTGACAAAAACAGGATTTGTAACTGTTCTCAGATTCATCATTAATCACGTCACCCCCTTCTTTTTGTTGTAATCTCCGTAAACACGCTAATCCGCTACAGCACCCTTTCAGTTAGAGCACGGCTGGATTTGGACGGGGGTGGGAATGCACACTTGCTAATCGAGAACAAAAAAGGCAGAGCTGAAGAGCTGCGTCACTCGATCCGTGTGTTATGGCAACATCGTGCTGCCCGTGCTGAAGGAGGTAAACACACGCGCGCCGCTACCATGGCAACGTGTCCATGACGTCCGCGCGCATGACGGACGGCTAAAGGGCACGGCCACGCCCGGCACGTCAGGGCTGCAGGGAGGCTGAGTTCCTATCAGATATGAGCATTTCAGTGGTCCTGTTTTCTTTAATACAGAAACTTATGTGTCTTTGATTAGACACATAAACAGTTCAATGTATCAAGACATCGATGGTCAAACGCAATTACAGTGCTTCGTTCACGAGGTAGTTGTGTAGGTTAGCGATAATGATAATGATAATGATAATAATAAGACTGACAGCATTACAACCTGCGTGGATCCTTTTCAACAAAGACATCCATCATATTTGGGTGAAAAACAGCCATTTCAATCTATAGCTGCAAAGAAAAAGCGCTCGCAGATAACATTTTCATACAAGAGCTAATATAATACACCTAGCAAACAGTTGTGTTTTCATCCCAGCTGAAAAGCTAGCATGCGTTTGCTAGGAGACAAATCTGTTCTTCTGTTTAAAGTTGCAGTGTAACGAGAACACGGACATGAATAAACGTAGTCATTCTTTTAAAAAGAAAGGTTAGGATACTATCTCCAAGTCGCTATTTCTGATTAGCATGTTTATTAGCAATTGTAGTTATCACTGGATATACATGGGTTGGACAATGAAACTTTTAGAGCACAATAATGTATTAGTATGGTGTAGGGCCTCCTTTTGCGGCCAATACAGCATCAGTTGGTCTTGGGAATGACATCTACAAGTCCTGCACAGTGGTCAGAGGAATTTGAAGCCATTCTTCTTGCAGGATAGTGG
>JAOTRJ010000001.1:9453454-9464317 GCA_028564905.1 Leptodoras praelongus | reverse complement strand
GACCCCGGACTGTTGAGCAGCTGAAGTTGTACATCAAGCAAGAATGGGAAAGAATTCCACCTACAAAGCTTCAACAATCAGTGTCCTCAGTTCCTCAGTTCCCAAACGCTTATTGAGTGTCGTTAAAAGTAAAGGTGAACATGTCCCTGTCCCAACTGTTTTGGAATGTGTTGCAGGCATCAAATCACATCTTCTTTGCAGTGTATTCAATTGAATACGAGATAAAAAGGATTTGCAAATCATCATATTCTGTTTTTATTTATGTTTTACACAACGTCCCAACTCCATTGGAATTGGGCTTGTAATAAAAAAAAAAAAGTATTTAATTTTATTTATTACACTTCTTCTAGTTCTGTTTGTTTTTATTTGATGTAGGCTATTTTTGATTTATGAAGCAGTTTGAATTGCATTTTAACATGTCACAGTTGTTTAAACAAATATATTATTTTTATTATATCAAGTCCAATCACTTATTTCAGAAATTCAAATGCCAATGTTTGAGAAATGACATAATCAAAATCAACCACATGATCCATAAACATTTTATTTGTAGCTCAAACAATCCCATTTTTCTTTTCAATTCTTCTATTGTTTTTTTTTTTTTCCTGACTCATCTTGAAATCATTATGATTCACTAAGATAAAGCAACAGCTGAATGTGTGTCCCTTCCTGAGATCGGGTTGATTAAACACCACGTCTTGATTTAGCAATTTGGTATCTGTCTGAATGTAGTTTTTTTGAACTCGTATCGTCGTCTCATTGCATCGCTAACAGTTTAACAATAGCGACCTATCATTTTTAGCGTCGGAGATAAAGGTCCTTGGCAGCGGTTCAGACGAGACGGCTTGTAAGAAAAGCACAAAGAAAAAAAAAAAGAAAAACGAAAAAATGAAGGAGTGCATGTGCTGAAAGTAAAAAATGAAAAGCAAATAACTATCATTAGCTCGATCCTCTTGGAGAAAAGTGGCACTTGTAAACATAACCCTATTACTTTCATTTGAAGGAGGGCTGTTTCAGCCAGGCTTTGGGCTAGACCTCTTTCCAGATGTTTTTCACCACAGAAAACCTATCAAACGGACGTTTCCCCCTCTTCCCCTCTCTACTTCCTCGTCCAGCAGTCAGTCGAGATCTTCAAATTTGTACAGCAAGTGCTGTGTGAACAGCTTCAGGGCCTTTGGTGTGAGCAAATGAGGCCCAATCACTTGCTCATGCCAAACTTGATATGGCCAAACGTCACATCTGACGCTCTTTTCCCCCTCCTTTTGTCTGCTGCTAATCAAGAACACATTGATTTCTGGACATAATGCCACTTTTATTTTCTTTTGGTTTTTTTTGGCAGCTGTGCAGAAAGACAGATGCAAAACATAAGACATAAGCATTCCTTACATTTGCCACATGTTTATCTCCATCCATCCATCCATACATGCCTCCATCTATCCATCCATCAAAGCCAAACGCTTTGACTGTACGTAACGTCCGTAAATGAGCACACACCGTGGACGCCCCCGTGGACAGTGTAATAAGTATTTTATTGCATTTTATAATGCCATTGTCAATAATTAGTACAGATTACATGCAACTAGAACTACTGTACAGTTTTTTTATTGTCTGCATGAGCAGACACGAGAAGATTCAGGTTACAAATACACAGATATATGTGTGTGTGTGTGTGTGTGTGTGCGTGTGTGTGTGTGTGTTTTATACAGCATGAAGAAAAATGGCAGTGACTGGCATAAACACGGTCACCCCAGGGTTAAAAACAATAACGGTGGCTGGCTAGTTGCCTTTTTTTTTTTTTTCTTTTTTTTTTTTTTTTCAATACCATCTCAGAACCACCATGTGTTCTTTCCCCTAAAGTTTTCATTCAAAAGTTTCAACCAAAACAAAAAAAATAAACAAAAAAATATATATTTATACTAAACTAAGTACATAGAAATCACTGCTGATAAAAAAAAAAAAAAATAATAAAAAAAAATGTACACACATTCTTAAGATGCAAATGAATTGAGAGCTAAAGTGGTAGATCCATTCGATCGGATAAAAAAAAAAAAAAAGAGAAAAAAATTAATACCATCAGGCAAAGCTCCTCGGCAAGGATCCGTTTGTGGGGTAGTGTACGTCACGTTAAAGCTGTCAATCACACAGGAATGGAGCTCAGACAGCTCGATAGACATACTAGTGTGTCTATATATATATATATATATATATATATATATATATATATATAAACGGATTTTGGGAATGGAAAAAAGACGTATATGATGAAACACGGATTAAGTGTAATTCGATGACACTGGAATCTTGTTTGTATTGTAGTCCACAATAGAAAAGCTTCAGATCTCACATTTCTAACCAATCAGCACTGACTAGAAATAAATAACCATCAAAAATTCTGATTCCAAAAAGAAGAAGGCTGCAGCAGAAATCATGGTCCCGTTGTTTTAGAGCTGAATTAAAGCATCTTTAAAGGAAAGAGGAAAGAAAAAAAAAAAAAAAAAAAAAAGAAGAAGAAGAATCGAAAGAATCAGTAATCAGTGACGGCATGAAAACGACAATCAGCTTATTTGTAATGACTAAGCCATCAATGCCAATTAAAGCTAAAGAGAGCCTTGCTGCGCAGTCCACCGGGCTCTGAGCCAACGTGACGAATAAAGACTTGAAGACTGGCTGTAACACACAACGCCATTGCCAAGTGACCGACAGCTTTGAGACTACAGGAATGATTTGGTTTAAAGGGAGTCTGTACAAATACATCTATTGGCACCTAAAAAGGACCAACAAACACCTCAAAGTTCTGTTTTTAAAGCAAAGCCAGGGCTACGTCTTTTTTTTTTTTCTTCTTCTTCTTCAGGTTTTGTTTGTATATTCCTCTTTCTCCTTGTTTGAGGTTTTGGTCCTGTCCTTTGAGGGGAAAAAAAAAAAAAAAAAAGTCCTTCTGAGGTATCATTGCAACAATGAATTCAATTCAATGAAATTTTTTTTTTCAAACATTGTTTTCTTTCTGTTTTTTTTTTCCTTAAAAATGCATAAATGCAGTACAGAGACACGAAAGAAAAAAAAAACGTATCAAAATAGACCTAACTAAGATAAATATACAAACTGATGTTTTTACCTAAACCACTTAACCTAATTTTCTTGTCATCTTTCTGGTTTTTTTTTTTTTTTGTTGAGATAATACACTTAAAAAAAAAAAAGTATCGTCCCAGATGTTTTGTGAAGCCAAAAAAAAAAAGGAGTGAAAATCATGATACCTGCAGCACATAATATGATAAATACATACAGCGTAAGCAATACAGTATAGAAAGTTTTACAATAGCTAGAAGGATGTAAGAAATGAACATTAACCCAAAAAAAAAAAAAAAATGCAGAAAAATATATATATATAAAGACAAAAAGCGTGGGGTTGAGAAATGCCCTTGAGAGCTAAGCCGAGCTGTAATATACAATAATACATCATTACAACAAGATTAACAAAAACATTATGGTGATCGCTAATACCACTGACGTACATCAGTCTACATCTTTATAAAACGACTTTGTTTACAGGTGTGTACCTTTTTTAAAGCACGGTTCTTTCGTTAATGCAGCAGTTCCTTATTACTGAGAGATTCAGCACGATTCCTGTTTATTTGCCTGTTTGTTTGTTGTAGTATCTGTATCTTTAGCATGGACGTTTAAGCTCTACGTTTATCTTTGGGATATTTTTGCTTTTTACGCCGGCACCACCGCTTAGCCGGCTTCTTCGCAGCTCGTCTTCTGAGTGATCTACGGGATGAAAAAAAAAAAAAAAAAAGATAGGAAAAAACAAAACTAGTCGTTAGTCACTGCTACACTCGGCTGCGCTGCTCGGTCTGGGCGTCTGTGCTCCATTTTTTCCTCCTGACCCGAAGCCGCCATAAAGCCACGCTTTGCATTAATTGGAAAGCCTGGGGGGGGAAGGTGGCGGGCGTCTGAACGAGAGGACCCGCGTTAATGCATTCTGCCCATCATCATTTCTGACACTGGCCCATTGAGCGCACTCTAATGACCGGCCGCCTCATTGGCTTAAAGCAGGGCCTGGCCCCTCGTTATGCATGCAGAATTAGAGCGCGCAATTAATGCCTCCTCACCGCAGACCTGTACACAGACACTATGCTAATAGATCACTTAAAGATGGTGGACGTGCAATTTGGAATAGACCTTTTTAAATAACGGTGACCGTTTAATGCTTCGCACTTAACAAGACTCAGCATTTTTTTTTTTTTCGTAAGGGGAGAGGTAGTCATTACTTTTTTTTTTTGTCAGCATGATGGTGTGTGTTGTTTGCTTGGTTTCATTCATGCAAATGAATTCAGGATCAAAGATCGCCAGACACGCTAGTTTTTCGTTCATAAGCATATTTTGGTTCTGTTCGTTTTAAGGATGAATGGGAAACGAGGCAGTGTGTAGAACTACGGATGGTTTTCATTGGCCATTTATTTTGTGGACTATTTCAAAAAGGAGGTAGCAACATTTTTGGTTTTTCGTCATTTCTTCTTCTTCGTCGTCTTCTTTTATTCATTTATTTATTTTTTTAAAGAACGAAATGAAACATTCCTATAACAGGTGCATTAAACAAACCTCGGTTAAAATGAAACAAAACAAAAGAACGTGTGTGTGTGTGTTGTTTATAAAGTTCCTCTCCGATTAAACACGTTGTTTTTTTTTGTTTTTTTTGAAGTGCAATTCTCGTCGAAGCCGTCCCTCAAACGTCTGTTGTTCGTGTGTCTTTTGTTGAACGGATATCTATTCATTTCCTGTCTATCCTTTGGAGGAATAGATAGTTTTGAAATAATGATGTTCGGTAAAACCGAAGGCGAAGCGAGTACAGTGAAAAATGAGTGTTTTGTTGAACAATAATAATAAAAAAAAAAAACGTATCTAATGAAAAACTGATATTTGTGTATTGAGCATTTGTCATTCAAGTGCCTTACGTCTGTAAAAGTATTTATATCTTAAACCTTGAGGCATTTTCAAAGGTTGTGTTCTTAACACTTTGTTGTTGCCTGAGCATGAGAGGGTAGAGCTTTTTTTTTTTTCCCTTTCGTTAAGTGCTTTATCATCTAAGGAACTGAAAGAGGCTTGACAATACTGCTTCTTTTTGGCCTTACACCCCATAGGATCGACTCGTTCACTTTTCATTTCATACTATATTATTTTCTGCTTAAACCATCAAATTCTCTTTTGCATCTCACACTTTGGTTTTTGGAATGTTCTGCACTAGAAGTCTTTAACAGATCACTTAATATTCAACAAAAATATAATAAAATAACAGCATAATAAGTTAAGGAATAACTGTTGTTTTTTTTTTTTTTGGACAGTTTCATTAGGAGGAAGGAAAAAAAAAAACAACAAAGAAATTGAAAAATGAAGGGTATTTGGTTTACTACAAATCTCTTTGGTAACCTGTAACGAAAATAAATTGGGAGGAAAGGGGAAAAAAAAAGGAAAATTTGAATTTGGCATGGCACTGCTATGAACGTTTAATGGTTATTTATTTATTTATTTTTCTGTGAAAGCTAAAGAAAATCTCACATGCTGACCAGACATCTCATTAAGATATTAATGTATATCTAGATGACCTACAGATCTCTGAAATAGTTAGGCCACAGTAAGAATCCCCCCCGAGGACGCAGGGGGAATAACCGCGGGTTGAGGTATTCCGTGACCACGATATCATCTCTTTAAACAAAGCTGAATTTCAAGAGGAATTTCTGAAATAAAATGCTAAAAAAAAAAAGAAAAAAAAAAAAAGTGCCTGTAGGGATCTTTCAGGGAACCTGAACATTCAAACCCACTTTGATGGAGCCCATCTTCCTGGTATTCAACTTTCTCCACTTCTTCTGTGGTCCTTGTTTCCGTCTCTACCTCGATGACGAGTGCTCTTCTCGATAATCCTTAAGTAATAAGCAACAGGGCATTTTTGGGTGAAGGAAGGATTACTGATATCCTCTCCTAAATCCAGCCCGCTTGGAATGATAACAATTCTTTAGCTTAAAAAAAAAAATAACAACAGAAAGTCAACCTACATACTTAGAACTAAAGTACACCACCATGTGAAAAGGCTGATCCTGTCGAAGTGGCTGACTGTGAAATAATGAAATGTGAAAGAAATGTTTAAAAGAGCATCGAAACGCTACGTCGCACGCCTTTGAATCAGAGTTCGAGTAAGAGTCACGTCTCTGAGCTTTTGACGCCTCGTCACGGCCGCCAGTGCTGACACAGTTGACAAAGTTGGTCCTGGGTCGTCTTCCTGAAAATGTTTTTTTTTTTTTTGGTGGGGGTGTTTGAATTCCATCTCTTTTTATTTAGACTGGTCTAACAAAAGCAGAAAGAGAGAGCCGTTTGGTTTCTCGCCATTACCCATCAGATGATGACAGAGCGAGCCGGTTGGTGATCGCACAAGATAAACACTGCTCCGAGACCTGAAAACTCCACCCCTCTTTTTTTTCAAGAGTTCAGAAAGCTTAAGGTCAAAGGTCAGGGTAAGACAAAAGGGAGTCAGCTGCTCTAGTCGTGTTTTGATCCCTTGGTTTTTTTTTCTTCTTTTTGTTCAGCAAAGGGGCCTGACACCCCTGACAGAACCTACAAGTCCAGGATAGAACCAGGCTGAAGTTCATTCTAATGGTGTGGTTCATGTTGGATGTGTGAATGTCGTTCCGAGGTAAACCACAGCTGCAGTTTAATCCCAAAAAGCAGTTCTCGGGCCAGGCAAAAAAAAAAAAGGGTAAAAATTAAATGAAATAAACTGATAAGACAGGAGGAGCAGGATGAGTGACTTTGGGGGACTCGTGGTGCCGCTGGCCGTCAGTCTGAGACGGGCTGCTCCGAGTACGAGATACAAACCGGCTGCACCAGTCTCAAATACGCGAGTGGCTTAGAACCTGTTTCTGGGACTTTAAAACATTTTCTAAGTGTAGAGATCAACTGAGGAAGAGTAGAGAGACTTAAAAAAAAAAAGAGCTAAGAAGAGAAAACAATAAAATGCATGATGGACTGATGTGGGGTACACCCTGTTTTGGTTTCTTGATGTTGGGGTTTTCCGTATCATCTCTCGTTGTTTTTCCTCTTTGTGGTTATTTACGCCTTGTGCAGGAAGGAAAGGTGGGGAACGCAAACCCCGCCCACCTTTTACTCCAGCTCCTCTGGGGGAAGCTCCTCCTCCATGTCGCGCTCATCACTGGGCATGCTCAGGTTCTGAGTCACGGACGCAATGAGGGACACGGGCCGGCTGTCCTCCTCAAGCTCTGCGGGTTCCTCCTTCACGTGGATCTGGTGTCTGAGGCACGAAAAACACACATCCACACCCACACACGCATACAAATTCAGTAACACTAGCCATATTATATACACTCTGCTGCAATTCATAAGCCGTTAGGAATAGTCAGTGTGACGTCTTGAAGGCAGCCCTGGTGTTCGCTTCATTTCTTAACATTACAGTACTAGAGGTCCTAAAACGTGACGGGGGGCCAAAACGTGTCATATTTCAAAAAGACAACTCGGTTTTACACTCTCAGGTGACCTGTGATATGTCGTTGCATACCCACGGTTAAGTGAAGTATTCAGAATGTGAATTCTGGTAAGAATAGTAGGCGAAGACCGATTTGCTAGGTGTGTAGTTGTGTATTTTTGTCTGTATCTTGTCCTGTCTTACCCATACTGCTGTGGAGAAAGGCCGGGGCTGCAGCTGCCGTTGCTGTTCACCTGCTCCACGGTGCTGCTCACATCATCATGACCCACATGCAGCATGTTGAGGCTGGCTCCTGTGCTGTTGTTTATCAGTGTGGGGCTGTTCAGCAGGCTCAAACTGCTCTCCGCCAGTGCCGCCTGCATACACACACACACAAACATTCACTAATGTGCACTAATAGTACAAACCATGCAGTGGCTGCAGAAATCACATTTACGCTCCAGTATCTGCTTCAACAACTTCACATTCGAGTGTGTGTGTGCCCGGAGCTGCAGGCACTCTGAGGTCGCACAGGTCAGAGTAGGCAGTGAGAGGATTTATAGCCGCGTTAAAGCTGAGAGGAGGTGGAGGCACGCTGTGATCAGGTCGGGACTTGCTGTACAGGAGCACACAGCTGGCCTGTTGTGTGTTGGACGCTCTGTACAGGCCCGAACATTTCCCACTTTTAACTTTTAATGTTCACACGCTGTGTTTCTTCTCTGTATTACCTGTAGCGCTGCATTTCAGAGCTTGTTCAGTGTATCCAAAGTCCCCAAAGTTAACATACCTCAAGAAGTGAAATAATTACAGTATATGATTTTCAAAAACGGGTCATAATAGGCTTTAGGCTTCATCACATATTTTCTTGTTTACAGTTCCTTATTTTGTAATTTGTTTTTTTTTCCAAACACTATTTTTCAGCTTTTCTTCTGTTTGTATTTAATCTAGTTTCTGTTTTAATTCTTTTTGTTAAACGGTTTGTTCTGGTTTTATATTTTACAAACTCTATTTTGTTTACCCTGTTTTTTTTTTATACTTATTCTTGTTTTCTTGTTGTTGTTATAATTATTATTGCTGTTTATACTATGTCTTTACTTGATGCCTCTTTTATTTTCTTTCAAATTTCCCTGTGAAGAACTTAATAATAATAATAATAATAACTTATTATTATTATTATTATTATTGTCCTCCATTCTCATTTGTATCACATGGTCAATTATGGTATCAGTAGTGAGGCTTCCATTTACTGCTTTTTATTTAAATAGACAGCATGAACAATACTGTCATACTGTACTACAGTCCCACTATATTATCATTTTATTGTGCGGTTTGGTGTGCACATGTTAATGTATTTACATAACAGCCCTTAATAGAGACACAAGAGCTGACTTTTGTGAAACTTCATGATAAAGTCGGTACTAGCTGACTGGCAGTCCACTGCTTACAGTGTTGAAGCTGAGTGGATGGGATCAGTGGAAGTGCAGGTTGAGAGATGTCACCACTAGGGGTCCCCTCACTTCCACACAGCAGAGATACAACAGCTCGGCTCTGCTCTGCAGCTTCATGCAAAAACGTGTCCTTTCAAATACTCTGACTTCTGACACTCACACACAGCCTTAGAGCAACGCTTCCTCACGGCCTTATTAATATCATTCCATCAAGACGGTTAAGGAAGAAACAATCAAGACCTAATTCAAGAGAGAGAAATATAAATAAATAAGCCAATTTTCCATTTTACCATGATATTATTATTATTATTATTATTATTATTAATAATGAATTGTTACATTACATAAATCTATCTTTTTATAATGGATATAAATATATATTAAAAACTTGCTGAATTCTTAGTTTAAATTGATTTGGTCCTAGTTTGAGAAATGGAAAATGAGTTTAATAGGATAAAGGAAGTGTAAAGTGACATTTTAATGCTGAGGGGAAAGAAGTTCTGGTCAGTGTCTCCCATTTTGGTGCAGTGGTTTCAAAACTAGTCAAGTTGAGAATTTTATGTGCATTTGGTGCCAACCCAAATGGATAAGACTTGCCAAAACCTATCGCTGAGAACGAGAGAGCAAAAATAGGCATTGTCAGATGGAAAGTGTGGCACGGCAAGGAGAAATGAGATTATTTATCGTTAAAGATGTGGCAAAATGCTCATGAGTGTGTTCATACTGACAAACCGACATGTTTAATGTCTATATTAGCCGTAATATCCAGGTATGTAATGTAATGCTTTTTTTTTTTTTTACATCTCAGCTGACTGCTATATTATTCATCACGTCAGGTAATGGTGCACGTTTCACACAGAGACATGATATAAGGATGATTTATGCATGATTTGTTTTAAGCATAGAATTTGTAACACTGACCCAAAGTTTTATAGCATCAAACACCGTCAAAGCACAAATCTTTTGGGGAACAGGCAGCTGAGCTCAGTTCAGTTTGCCCTGTCTGAATTATGGAGGAGTTCTGCCACTCGCTCGCACGAGCGTTCTCCAGTCTCCGCTTCCTCCGACTCAGGAAGGAAACATGCCTTATGATTCCGCATGGTCATTGTATTCCTGAAATATTTTATCTTGGTATGACAGAGCTTGCACACGCCATGCCTCTTGTTCAGGTCCTTTTATCCTTTTTTAATGTAGAAAAGCTGCAAAGTGCCTAAATGGTTACTTTGAAAGTCTGAGTTCAAGGTAATCTTGGCTAGGTAACTTGACTAGTTAAATGTTTTAGGCACAACTTTTGTTATTGATGCTTTTTTTTTTAAATTCTGCATTATTGACTACAAAAAGATTTCCAATTTCCTAATGTAACTTTTCCAACAAAAAAATAAAATGTTACACAAATATTTGTATGTAAGTAATGGAAGCCACACATTACATAACAGACCACTTTTCATTGCATGCAAAAAAAAAGTCGTCACCAGAAGAGCTGTAGCAGATTCTCCAAGGGTGTGGAAGACTTCTGCACAGTTCTTTCTCTCTCTCTCTCTGCTTTTAATAGTTTAACATCTATGAAAGTACATTTGATTTTATTTCTTGTAAAAAAAGGATTTATTTCTTTACATCCCATTATTGACACCCCCCCCCACATTATTAATGTTCTGTTAACATTCTTCCACTGATCTGAAGTAGTGCAAGTTTCGTTTTTAAAAACTAAAACCTAGTGCCATTCTTCATCTTGAACAGACTCTACTGAAAGACCCTAAGTTATCCTAATTCTACTAATCCAAGCCTGCAAACTTCTTGAAGGCAATGTTCCAGTTAACGACACTCCTTTAGCTATTTACAATTTTATCCCAATGTGTTTATCCCAATTTTATCCCATTGGCTCCCCGGGCGCTGTGGCTAGGGCTGCCCACCGCTCCAGGCATGTGTGTTCACAGCCCCTAGTGTGTG
>JAOTRJ010000001.1:9437619-9449670 GCA_028564905.1 Leptodoras praelongus | reverse complement strand
CTCAGAGTTGCCGGCTGGGCACCGGCTCCCCCGTGACCCCGTAACTGGGAATAAGCGGTATAGAAAATGACTGACTGTATGTATGTTGGCAAAATAAAAGAGACCATCCTTCTTGTTTTCTATTGGATCACAATACCAAGGATCTCCTTTCACTTTCAGTGTATTGGCTTTTCCTACAGGTGATGATATTATCTTTTCTGACTAGGGCTTGAGCCAGAAAAGCAGGAAATTGTATTTTATCGCTGTAGCAAGGGGTCCAAAATGCTAAATGCTAAAGCCAAATCATACATCTTAACTCCTCTGGCACTGCATGTGGTGACTTTCATAATTTCACTTAAAGATCAGATGATGTTTTCCTTTTTTGTCTTTAAAAACAATTCTTATGTACCACAAGCACTGCACTTCTGTATTTCCTATACACTTTGTATGCACTTCTTGTTTTGTGTAATCTGTTTACACTGGGAAGCCCAGTGAGATATGATGCTGTATGTAGCTGAAGGGGCGGAGCCACCAAACGGTTTTCTGAAAAACCAGAGAATAAGTAATGTCATGCAATTTATGCAGAGCAAAGTTTAAATGATCAAAATCATAAACGCTACTGCTAAACTGTAAATGTCGGCAATGCGTTATTCTGCTGCTTTGTTCATTTACATGATGTTCATTGACTTTAAGTGAACATGGATGTGATAAAACATTTAACCTTAGAAAACAGTGTTCTGGGGATGAACAAAAACACCTACCCGGTCATCTTTGGTGGTCTCCTCTTTTGGTATTCCACTTCATCCACAGTCCAAACAGCACCCTTGACGTTCTCCACTCGCACAAAGCATTTGTGGAGGCTTAGATTATGGCGCACAGCATTCTGGGTAAGCCAGGAGAGAAAGATAAAAAAAAAAAAAAAAGATTTCAAATTTGCATAAGAGACATATGGAACAGCTACAGACACACACGCAGATACAATATACAACATACAGTTTCAATATTTAGAGCAAATATGAATGTAAAGGGGGAGAGAGAGAGAGAGAGACGTGTTATTTCTTGAAATGCAATTACAGCACTGCTTCTCCTAAACAGTCTTTAATAACGGCATAAATCGTATACCTGCTTTCTAATTAAAAGCCTGCTTGTGATGATAAGCATAAAAAAGGCTGCATAGTTCAGTTCAATGAGGGATGTGTGGATGTGAGTTTATCTCCTCATCTCATATTCCTGCCTGCATACACCACACACACACACACACATATGATTACTCCTTCCACCACAAACACACACACAGCACCAATTAAGTGCATATTCCACCAAGGAGCAGTGACACCGGGGTGCCACACTGTCACACCAGTAGGAGAAGAAGAAGAAAAAAGCTTTCTGTCTCCAAACGCTGAAAGTAAAAAAAAAAAAGATGCGCTTTTCTTCCCCCACCACCAAACCCCCATCATTTTTTTTTTTTTTTTTAAATTTCACTAATCAGCCACTATCCAGAATAACACCCCCGAGGGAAGCCCCTTCCTTTTCATCTGCTATTTGTAGTTTGTTCATGCCCAATTTCATTACCAATTTTAATTCGTGTATAATTAAATCCTGTGTATTTTTTCTGACACGCTCCTTTTTTTTCCTCCACAGCCCATGAGGGAGGGACTGCTGATGCCGGAATCACTCCTAACCGTAATTACAAGTGCCATAATCAGACGAGGCCTCCCTCCTTTGAATAAATTTCCCGGCGCAGGAGCGATGATGCTTAGTTTTGCAAATTAGTATGACCCCAATTTCAGCCTGCCACCTCGCCAATTTTATTTGCATTCCCATCCGTGATGAAAGACTAATTCTCCCAGTTAAAACATTAGCGGCAATTTAAAGGGGGTCAGCCTCGGCAGACATAAACAAAATGCTTTGCTGGCTGGGTGTGCGAGCGTGGCGTGTGAGAGATGACTGTGGAGATGCTCCGGAGGGGCAGCGATATTAGAAAAGATGGAACTCGTGACGTGGGTGTCAAATGGGTCTCTCTTACTCGAGTGGAAGTGCCCGCACAAAGGAAGTGGCCTTCCAGACGCCATTTTAGCATCTCATCAGGGTTGGCTATCCGTTTTCCTGTTGCCATATTAACCATTTTACAGCCGTTTTAAATACGGATCAGCGTAATGCAGACGTACGGCTAAACGCTTTCCATCAATTAAACACTTCAGGATACAAGGAAATTTAATGGGCTTAAATACTGAACAGCTTAGAGAAGACACAAGGAGGCTAAGGAGCCATCTTTAGTCCAACAAGACATATCATTATGCTTGAGGCTTGAGTAAATGAATATCCAGACATAACAAGCCTAAATAAACAGCTCTGTTTACAATAAAGCTTCACACGTCAGTCAGTTTTCCCTCTTTGATGCCGAGTTTGAAATAATTTACTGTTTAGATTTGAAGTGTAACAAGAAACACTTGACCTGAGATCACACAGTCGTCTGCAAGCGCACGACAGGAGTGTGTGCTGCAAAAAAAAGAGCATTAAGATTTATAGATATGAATCATGGTTCTAGGCAAGGTCCATCTTTACACCTAAGGGACAGCCTGGGACTGATCAATGACTTCCCCCTGCTCTTTCCATGAAATATGAATGGCCATTAACCGAGCCGGAGAACATAGAGCCCCATTTCTATATTTAATACCATGACCAAACGACTGGCGAGAGAGAGAGAGAGAGAGAGAGAGAGTGGATATATTACAAAAGAGAAAGAGAATGGGAGGAAGACGGTGGCAGATGAGAACACGAGGAAGGAACGGCATCTATTAATTGTTAAATTTCATAAAAGTGAAATGAGACATTACAGATATTCGAGTCACCTGTCTTCTCTTCCGCTTCTCCTCATCACTCCATCTCTGACCTCTCTAAACTGCTCTTGAAGGCTAAGCCATTGCTCCTTCCTTTCAAAGTCCTTTTTTTTTTTTTTTGTACAGACAGGACCTGTGTCTGGAACCTTGAGGTTTGCAGTTTTGAAGCCATATCAACCAAGAAAGCAATACAGAGGAATGTAGTGAAAGTCAGTAAAGATAAAAGAAGGACAGAGATGGAGAGAGATGAAGTGGGAGGCAGTTTCTGTTCTTCTTCACTATCAGGTCTCTCCTGTCTATGTGGTAACTGAATCACATGTGGGTTTTACAGTGTGTGTCTGGACATCAAACACACACACACACACATACGCAGAAGGCTGATCTGTGTAGACGAGATGTGCTAGCTGTGGTGCCCAGAGGAGTGCCAGGCTCCTGGGGAGAGATGCAGGGCTGTGATAGAGCAGCACTGTGGATCACAGCTGAGTGGACGCTAATCAGCATCCTGAATTAAACCATCCGATAAAGGCATGTGCCTGTGGTGTGATAAAACAAAGCTCTGTGCATGTGTGTGTGTGTGTGTGTGTGTGTGGAGACAAGGTTGAGAGTGACGGAGCATGATTCCTGCATGCATACACATACACTGAAAGGAATTTCAAGGCCATGCAGTTTAAACCAATAATTCCTAACTGGTGCTTTGTGAGCAGTACGTTGTGTGTGTTCTCCTTGTCCATCAAACTTGTATTTTTAGTTTTCAAAAATTCCAAAGGTTGCACATTTATCTTGGGTTTGAGACCAGCAAGCAGACGGCTGACGTTAAACAGTGACATGTAGGCCTTCGGTGAAGAAACGGAATTAGCCTAATGAAAAACACACACAGCGGTCTAGTAGCTTTTCAGAGAATATCCATGAAATGAAACTAGCACATTAACTAAATGAAATATATCGTTTTACTTGCAAGGAGGACGGAAAAGAGAAGCAATTTGGATTTTAAAGAAGTCCTTAAGGGTTCATTAGATACTTAAGTGGTACTTTGCATTTTAAAGGTGGTCTAGCTGAACTCCTCTGAGACTGGGGAACACTCTGTTCTAGAGACCTACAGATCTACATCAGAGCCTTTAAGATTTCCTCCTAGATCTATATTTTATTTATTCATACCTGGGCATGACTCGAGCAGATCTCACGAGAAAAAAATGAAACAAGGGCAATTTGGTTGCATTTGATTCAATTTTATACTAGAATTAAAATAGTAAGAAAATGTAGAAATTCACACTGAAGCTGAAGCTTCATACAAACTGACTTTGTAATGCATCATGATTTTCTATGTATTATATTTCTATAGAAACATGGTCTAATTCTAGCTGTCTAGGTTTTACTTGGAACCATTGCTCAAAACGAAAGTCTCTGTTCTTAGTAGTCTCGCTATCTCGCGATTAACAGTTACAGAAGGCCGACAGGACCAGCCAAAAAATGCCCCCTAAGTGTATTTTTCTCCTCTACCAAACCCCAGGCAGAACGTTGGCCTGCTTTTTCTCCCACAGTCACACAGGAGACAATAGAGATGGCGGACTGGGACAACACAAAAGAGCGGGATAGACAGAACGGAAAAGAAAGCAGGCGGGGTCGTGCCCTGGCCGGTCGGGAACGGAGTTGGCATCATTAATTACGGCTGCATGTTATCAGAATGTGGCCCTTGGCACAGGGGCGGAATTTACTACTGTTTGCATCAGGCAGAACAATGGGGCTGACTCAGTGCGTCTGCGGTTCAGACACGTTGCTAGGTGGAGGGAGCAGCCGGCCTTAAAGGCAGGACGCTTACTCAATAAAATGACCATATGAAACATGACTCGGAGGGTACATCAAACAAATAAACCACTCGTTTAACCAGAAATGTTGATTTTAACTTGGCAGGTAGCTAAACTAAATCTAAACCTAACAGCAGCAAGCGTCAGCAAAGACAACTCTGCAAACCCTAAAAGGAAATCTGCTTCTTTTAGACAGTCTCATGCCCCACCTTCCAGGTTGCTGTATTTCTCCTGAAATAGGCGAACATTCGTGTAAACCAGTTGTAGATCTCGTTGAGAGTCAACTGTCGCTCAGGGGATTCAAGAATAGCCTAGAGAGAGAGAGAGAAAGAGAGATTGAAAGTGATTGAAATGGCTGCTATTAGAGACACATTAGCTGATGAGCCATCTGCAGTCACTGGGTTATAACTGGTGTGCTTTTCAGCATGGCTGACACTGGCAGTGGAAATGATCATAAATCCACAGTTATGAACACACACACACACACACACACACACTCTTCTCTTTCTCTCATGCACAGGTTCAGAACTCAAATGCAGAATGCAAAGATCCAAACTCATTTTTATCTTTTTTTAGTTCAGTACTAGAGCTGCATCTCTGTATTACGTATAATACAGCCACAGAGTACATGAACCCACACATGTGATTTCTAACCGGTTAACTATGTTTGGATGGTTGCCTCTGATTGTGTATACATTGGGGTTCGGGTGACTTACGTGCCGTATCAGAGAAGCGTACGTGAAAGGAGGTCTGACGTCAGCATTTTTGTAGAATTCACAATTCTGGGCGAGCTCTGCCAACAGACCCAAAACAGTTACAAACCTCATTCATCAGCAGGTCAGTGCTATATGCTGTGTAGCCAGTGTAGCCAGTGTCTACATTGTGTGTATAAGTGTGTGTGTGCTGACCAGATGCGATGGGGGTGCAGTATTTGTCGGAATTGCGCCGGCGGATTGGGCCGACACCGTGTAGGCTGGAGGAGCTGATGACGGACGGGCCCTGCCTCAGGGGGGTGATGGGAGCTGCAGCCGAAGTGGGAGGGTGAGGTAAACCCTCGGGGAAAGGATCGCTGTCCCGCTTCAACAGAGAGGCGCTCGATGCCAAGTTCAGCTACAGACAGAAAGAGAGAGAGAGAGAGAGACATAGGGAGAGAGTAAATATAGACACTATTTTATTACTTTAAATTCTCAATGTTTAAATCAACCCTGAAAACGTTAAAAATGATTAACATAAATTTTTAAAATTACCTAATAAAAAAAATATATATATTTGGAAAAAAAAAGGCCTTTTTGTGAAATCTGAATTCTGAAAATATTGATTTCAATATTGATGATATTTCTCATCATCTTTATGCTCAGTTACAGTTTTTAAAAAAAAATGTATTAATAAAAATGTAATAGTTTTATATCCAAAACTACGTATTGAAAGATCAATAAAAATCTTAAATTCGTTCTTCTTTTTTTTAGACAAACGCAAAAGAGATTTTATGTCTACTTCCATAAATATTATTTCTCTTGCTAATAATTGGGATGAAAGTGAAACAAACTGTAATATTTAGTATGGTTTACAGCTGGTACGTGATTATAAAATGGGGCAAAATCGGCTGTGTAAACTTAGATCTTTACTCTCACCACGAAGCTCCTCGCTCGACCACAAAATTGTTTTTTAGAAGTTCAGACGCGCTTGGTTTACAGGATCATGCTATCCAGTTTCACTGGAGCCTTGATTCCTACACGCAGTGTTGTACAATAATCTCCTGCTTTCTCATTACAGCGCAGGGAAATATAATCGCCATCGCTCCCATGCTGAGAGGCGAGTGCTGCGTCACGCCAGCCACGCCAGGGCCGTTTGACACACAGGCTCCATTATAAGACGATCCGCTAAGATGGGATTTAAAAAGTCAAAAAAAAAAAAAATCCCCTTGTGCATCTTTGACACGTGTGCATATGTGCCAGAGCTCCTTAGTGGCGTGCAATTAGAGTGATGCAAAAAAGAACAAAAACAAAGCCATACAAAAGGGAGGAGGAGGGAACACAATCTGGCAACAAACAGCACGTGGCTGTGGTTAGCCGCCCTCGCCGGCGTTGCCCAATTAGCTACAGCGGGTGTGCAGAGGAGCGCTGGGAGAAGGAGGGAAGCTTTTCCAGGACTGCTTGTTTTCCTCTAATTAAAACCATCACAAGCACGTGCAATAACGCAGAAGGGAGGGGCAGGAGGTGTAGCAGCAATGGGTTTGAAGCTAATATGGCGAATTAAATCACACCACCCCTCCCCCCAGCCTTTTTTTTTTTTTTTCCTCACCTCCTCTCATCACCAAGCCAACCTGGCCCATCTCCAGTAATTAGGGGGGCAAAATTGTTTAACAGGTACTTAATTAACACTGGCGCCATGCCAGCTTGCCATGATGCCCGCTGAACAGAACGGCGTTCTCGTGAGGGACGATTCTAAGCTCCGCCTCTTCCCTAGCTCACCGGGCCTCCCTCGTTTTCTCTCGGCAGTGATCCAGCCCCGACTTGGCACCCCATTACCGTTTTGACGGGACCCCATCGCATGCATTTGCCTCCAAACAGAACAGGAGTCGCCGCCTATTTTTCCGCCCCTCCGTCCCGCTTTTTATATCCCTATTCCAAATTAAGACACTCCAGTTCTAATTGTCAATTAATTTCAACATCTTCATATTTTAATAAGACTCCTCATCAATCTTGGCATGAAATATTCATTAGACACCTAATCACTGCGAGCCGAGCTTGGTGCCTAAAAAAAAATATGCAGAGCTTTGTATTAACTGAGAAGGTAGGCTACATTCTCTCTCTCTCTCTCTCTCTCTTTGCTACGTACACACACACTTACAGACAGCACACACAACCGCAAGTCATTTCATTTGTGCAGAAGCAGAGACTAGTCCAGCTGTAAGTGATTAGCTGGTGTATGTAGAGCCTAACACTGAGCCTGTGTTTGAACTGCATTTGAGACGCTTGTTTAGACACACGATTAATGACTCAAGAAAACATGTGTACTTAGACAATCGGTAAACATTTAAGCCTTCGTGTTGCATACCATAACATTCAACAGACAGGCCAGGTCTTCCAGGCCCTCTACAATGTAGCGCAAGCGCAGTTCCATGAAATGCCAACAGAGGGCACTGTTTTGACTACAGACATACACTACACACACTATGTTACGCTGAGACTAACTTTGACTTGTTGGACCATACTGAGCTATCGTCTTTTTATTTTATATTATTATCATTCTGGTTTATGGACATGGACGCAAATGTGGAACTAATACAAATAATCTTAAACGAGGAAGTGGTGACTGAGGCGGGGTTAAAGGGTGTATACATACCGGTTGGTTGAAAGGCTTTGGCTCTGATGGACGCATGTGCAGGTGGGTCATCATGGCCTGCAGACGCTCGCTTTCCTTGGCCAGCTGCAAGCAAACACACACAAGCACAAAGTGTTAGTAATGCCAATTGATCATTTAATTATTTGTTCATTTGTTTTGGGGCATGTTGAATTTCAGCAAGACGTAAGACTGAACTGTGATTAAAAAAAAAAACATAATATCAAAGGTTTTATGTGTACACTTTAATAGATAGTCTGATCCTTTATCTATCTATCTATCTATCTATCTATCTTCATTTATTTAAGTTATTCAATTTAAATGGGTGGCGTTGCTGCTCCTCAGCAAGGTTTCAGGTAGGGTGTCCACATTGGCCTCCTCCAGGGGGTCCTGGTTTCCTCCCACAGCCCAAAAACATGCATGTTAGGTGAACTGGAGGCACTAGATTCCCCCACTAACGAGTGTGAATCCTAATCTGGTGTAAAAAGCTTAAGCAAGTGTGAAATCTAAGAACCTCTCCTGTCATGAATGCAGCTACTCTATGTAAAACATGACAATGAATCATAAACAAATAAACATTATTATTATTTTCAGATATTTGGGCAAATGAGGGAAAACTGGATTACAGTGAGAACCAGCAAATCACACTCATATTCAATGTTTTTTTTACATTATTATTAAGTCTGATAACCATGCCATGCCACACTATTCCTGTGATAACGTTGAGACTGATGAGAGAATGTAAGCAGGCCTATCTACTGTCTTTCTAATTATACTATTCTATATTATAAAGTCTATTATAGAAATATTATTCTAAGCATATTTATAGGAGGTTTTAGATATTTTAGATGGAGCAAGAGGAAATTCTGGGCTCCATCACCAGAGTCTAAATTCAATGGAGCTGAGAGGCCACAAGAAGCGGGGAAAGGTGAGGGAATCTGGACACCTTCCTGTGGGGGTCATTATGAATCCTAGCCCAGAGCTCAAGGAGACATTCGCGTATCGTTTCGCACCTCCCGTTATTCCAGGTTGGAAGGAAAGGGTTTTCTCCTTCTATCCTTCTATCCTGCGCTGTTTCTTGGCCCGCGGCTGTCCTCATCTGTGTATGATGCTGCTGAACACTACTTCCACATGCTCATAAACTGCAGCTGAAGCCTCAACACTTGTCTACAGCAACACGTTACTAGAATAAGTCTAATTGTCACCAGTTTACCTATAAATAGGTACATGTTAACAATCTAACGTTAAAACCAGGGCGTTTCAGGAAAAAGGCTAGTGCATGTTTACAAATGACGCCACCCCTGTCGCAAGCCTGCATGTTCAAATTAGTCAAGGTTTTTCATAATGGTCCAGATGAATGGATGGATACATCAGCGATCCTGTAACGTGGAACACGTAATAAACTGTATGACGAGAACGTTTTTCACGTTTCCAGGAGCTTGTCCTGTAAGTGTACTGCAGGACGGAGTGTATGGTTTACATCAGTATTACATGATGTAATGTTCTGTAATGCACGCTATGACTTCTATCCAGTTCCCGGTAATGCACTCGGAGCTCTGGACTCGACATTACGCTTCGAAGTGACAATATTAATTTTTTAATGAACAACAATCCATTCCATATTGCGATATATTTCACCATGACTAAACCATCCGCCGTAATCCAATTTGGAAATTCCAAATAACGCAGCGCGTTTGTTCCACAGGCCGGTCGGCACGCAGCCGCAGATTTCACCCGAAGAAAATCGTCCCTGCTCTTAAAGCCGTATTTAAGCATCATTTCCGCCTCTCTGTTTTCCGTTCTGCTTGTGTGGTGCTAGCTCGGGCCTGTTTGTTTGCCCGTTAGCTGATCTGTGTGTAATAAAGCAGAGATCAAGCTTGATATGAGACGGAGATAAATACCAGTGCTGCCTGCTCTTACAAGCATTATTTTTTAGGAATGAACAGAAGGATTCTGTGAAATACAGCGCAACAGGTTAGGTGAGTGTCCCAACCGAAGAACTCGCGGTGTAAAAACCTGGCAACCGAGCTACCTCCGAATACTTTAAGAACAAAACATCAGTGTGCTTTCCTATAGCTGCTGAATTTCTCTTAATGCGACCTAATGGCGTGTCAGTGTGAGCTATCGGTAAGCATCACTACACACTCTCCAGACAGCGTCAACATCCTGTCTGATCACACAGACTGACACTGGGTAACAGATGCGTGCTAAAGATCTGACTGGCAGCAAGAAGGACCTGGAGAAAGAACTTTTTTTGTTGTGTTGTGTACTGCATGACAGGGTGGTGTGATTATTGATCAATTTCCAATATCGGCACATCCTGAACTGTTTTATTCCTCTAATACCACTGCCCACACCAATGGCCTAGGATTATTTTATTTTATCCATTTGTAGTTACATTGAACATTTGGGGAAGTTCCTGTTTCTTGAAGTTAACGAGACAGCTTGTCGTGTTCCCAAGTAGCCGTGAAAGTGCTGATGCCAGAGACTCCTTCCATAAATATCAAATAAACGTCTTCGCAGAATCTTTCAGGATATCAATGGGTTTGTTTATGATGAAGTTTAAATGATGTAGAGGTGACACAGTGGGTAGCATTGCCAGACCTGCGAGACCTGGGTTGTTTTTGCATGGGTTTCCTCTAAGGGGTCCTGGTTTCAAAAAGATGTACGTTAGGCCCACTGAGGGTCGATAGTAGAGTAGTTACTATAGAAGCAATGGAACAAGTTCATTATCATAAGTAAAAAACGACTTCTTTCAGAGTTGCTGTTTTATATAAAATGAATCACTGCCTTCCGACCAATCAAATTCGAGAAGTAAACTCGGTCAGAAAACATCATTTCTGTGCAATACCAAAGGTGCTAGAGATCAGTTCTACATTCTCTCTATACAAAAGAATAAACTATTGGTTTCTCTAGAAGACCCAGAGATTGCCTGGAAACGGTTTGCTTATGCATGTGTGTGTGTGTGTGTGTGTGCGCAAGTGTAAGTGTGTGCGAGCATGTGCATATCTAACCTGGATCTCCAGTTGCTGAACGACCTGCATCTGCACCCGACACTGGGCTGTACTGCGGTCGTCCAAGGCATGTTCACTGTTGAGGTGCCTGGGACAGAAAAAGAGGACAGGAAAACAGGAAATCAGTTCAATATTCAGCATCAGAGTTCGTTTCTTTATTTTGGAGCGACAGCAGCAAAATATTTTCCTTTTTTCTCCGTTTTCAATAAAATATCATTATCTGAATTCTCCGACGATTCGGATCCAATACTAACTTTTAACAGCAAAAATTGTTGAATAAATGGTAAGAAATGAAAAGATGCCACATCATGACATAACACTGCTAATTATGAAATTTGTACCACGTCCATAAAAGTGTACTGGATTCAAGTGCATTCCCTAAATAATGCGTTACTATTACCCAGTCAGAGCTTTACTCAGACATGGTGTGCCATCAGACACTAATTAACACAGCTACTGGGAATAACATAAGCTGATAAGCTAGGAGTCAGAATTTTGCCCATTTTTGGATTTCTTGTGACTCAACGGTGATCACGATCCTTGGTAATAGCCGATATGTCAATGACATCAGCGCTACGCGATGTGGTTAGCGTACTGGTTTAATGGAAGCCAAGGCAAGCGGAAGCCAGCAGTGGCCCCGCGGAAATATTTCATACAAATATACAAATGGCTCCATACAGACTTCATGTTCAAATCCAAGACACAGTATGTATGTTCATGCAATGAAAAAATGTGACTAACAGTGAAGACGTGTGTATTAAGGGGTTAGTTTAAATAAAAAATCTAGGTCATGTGACGGGTATTAAAATAAGTACTTTTGTATGTTTCTCATTACATACAGGTCTGATTTGTTATAGTTTAATCACTACTTATTGGTGTAGACCAAAAAAAAAAAAGAAATAAAAGAATAAAAGGAAACACAAATCTTTGCAGAAGTTTACTGCTCAGATCATAATGCAGCTCGGAATGAGTGTTTTATTTAAGGCAGGTGTTATCCTTGTACAGTACAGGCCAAAAGTTTGGACACACCTTCTCATTCAATGCGTTTTCTTTATTTTCATGACTATTTACATT